>MJUU01007291.1:36367-49613 GCA_002080025.1 Modiolus philippinarum
GCAACTCCTTAGAAACGGCTGTTCAGAATTCATCCAAATTTTACAGGATTGTTAGTCACCATTAGTACTAGATCATATCACACAGCCATTTTAATTTGTCAAATTTTGTGGGAGTTATGGGACTTTGATTATTTCCACATTGTTATACAATGGCAAATCTTGTGGACGCAACTCCTCAGAAACTGCTGGTCAGAATTCATTCAAATTTTACAGGATTGTTAGCCACAATTAGTACAAGATCATATCACGTCGCCATTTCCAGTCTTCAAATTTTGTGGGAGTTATAGGAATTTGATTATTTCCACATTGTTATAAAATGGCAAATGTTGTGGATGCAACTCCTTAGAAACGGCTGTTCAGAATTCATCCAAATTTTACAGGATTGTTAGTCACCATTAGTACTAGATCATATCACACAGCCATTTTAATTTGTCAAATTTTGTGGGAGTTATGGGACTTTGATTATTTCCACATTGTTATACAATGGCAAATCTTGTGGACGCAACTCCTCAGAAACTGATAGTCCGAATTCATTCTAATTATACAGGATTGTTAATCGTTATATGTAATAGATCATATCACATCGCCATTTTGATTCAACAAATTATAAGGGAGTTATTGGACTTTATCGACTTAATGCATACTACAACATAGGGAGACTTTCTGGACACATCTCGTTATACTCCAGTTAAGGGATTTTGCTGAAATTTTGCTTAGCTATTTGCCACCTAATGCAGTTGATCATATCCTGCCGCCATTTTGATTCTCAAAATTTTACATGAGAAATGGGACTTTATTGACTTTTCTGCGGCGGCGGGGGACATAGCTACGCGTAGCAATCTTGTTTGCTTAAGTCCGTTTCTCAAGCACTACAAGCCATAGGTCAATGATATTTGGTATATAGCTTAGTCTTGGTTAGTACATGTCAGTCTGCCATATGGCTTTTGACCTTGACCTCAATTTCACGGTCCAGTGACCAGGTTAAGTTTTTTTGCTTAAGTCTGTTTCTCACTAACTACAAGCCAAAGGTCAATGACATTTGGTATATGGCTCGGTTTTTGTAAGTTCATGTCAGTCTGCCATCTGGCTTTTGACCTTGACCTCATTTTCATGGTCCAGTGAACAAAGTTGAGTGTTTCTGATTAGAATAGTTTCTTAATTACTATAAGTGGTATGGTAATGATATTTGGCTTTTAGGTTGCTCTTGAGTAGCACATGACTGTTTTAGCGACAAGCAGGGACGGGCGAGACATCTATTAGGGTCCACTCTTGTTCTATCCATATCTACCTCTGTGTCAAGTGGCATATTGAGGAGGCATAGGCATTTTTGTGGCAGTCAGTGACCAGATACAACCAAGCACTGATTGTGAATTAGAAGTTTAAGCAGAAAAAAAATGTTTCCACTCAGTATGACAAGAAAATAGATAGTTATCATGAAAGAAAAGTGTTATTTTCAAGTAACAGCAAGGGAGATAATTCAGCGCAAAAGTCTGATAGTCATCTTGTAAAAAAATGGGTCTTTATGTGTATTTTTTTTGGCTTAGCCATAGTACCCCTAGTAGGTGAATTTATTAAACTTATATAAATCGTTCTTTTTTCACAATTTGTCCAAATTAATTTACATTTCAAAGTTGAAATGTTATTTTTTCTAGATTTTGAATTAACTTTAGCATAATCCTGTCCAAATGTCTATGAAAAGATTCAGTTAATGCTATGTCAAGCTCATTCAGTCAAAACTTTGTATATTCAGTTGTTGATCATGATGCAATAACTTATTCCTGTCATGCTTATTTTCATGATATCTGTAACTTGTAAGAAATATGCTTCTTCAACTCAAATGAAGTTGAGGGGGAGGAGGTGTTTGAATCATCATGTTCCTCTGTCTGTCATATGTTTGTCCACCATTTTGCAGTTCCTCTTACATAGTTTGTTGGATTTCAGTGAAACATTATCCAATGGTAGTACTCCATCTGGAGATGTGCATAAAGGAAAGTAATTAAAGTCTGGTTTAATCAAGGGGAGATAATCAGACTTGATGCATGTGTCTGTCCATCATTCTTGTTAGCTCAACTCTTCCTGTATTGTTTGGTGGACTTCAGTCAAAACTTAATCCAAAGGTAGAACACCATATATAATATAGATATAAATGGATGAAAGTAATTAGACATTGGTTGGGCATTTTGTGTTATGTATCTGTCCATCATTTTCTTAAATACAACTCTTCCTAAATTGTTTAAAAGACTTCACTGAAACTTAATCCAAAAGTAGTACACCTTATCAGATGATATATATGGAAGGAAATAATTACATTCAAGTGTTATACAAGGGCAGATAGATAGACTTGGAAGTTTTTTGGTTGTCTGATTTTGGTCGTTCTGTGTTCATGACCACTAGATCGTATCCTCTCTTATATGGCATGTTGAATAATTTTCAGCAAAGCTTTAGGATGTAGTACACCATATCGACATCAGATTGAAGAAAAGTGTTATTGTGCAGTAATAGCAAAGGGAGATAATTCAACTCAAAAGTCTGAAAGCAATCTTTTAAAAAAATGGGTCGTTATGTGTATTTTTTTAGGCTTAGCCACAGTACCTGTAGTTGGTGAATATTACTTCTATCCGAAAATGGCAGAAACGTCCCTAGTAAAATATGTAATGGTTTGAAGACTTAGTGAAATTTACAAAGAGAAATCAGTGTTAATATAATATTAATTTAAATTTTGTTTTTTCCTGTCTTTACCAGTAAAACTACTCTACATGACTGAAGTAGTCCTTATAATAGAATTTTTAGTGTAAATATTACATAAAATACCATTAGCATTGAACTCAGTGCATAGAGAAGTAAATTGTGTTGACTCTCAGATTTTATTCATATTTCCAATAATTTGTGATGACAATATCTAATATTTTTGCTGAATATTTTAGGAAGCAGAAGAACAAGAAAAGAATGCTAAGAATGCTGAAGATCAGAAACGTAAGTTCATGTAACTTTACTGATAGATTTTATAATTTTTTTGTATCAATGGTCATGTTTCTTCTTATAAATTTTTATGCAATTTTATATGAGAATAGAACATCTGTAAAAAGGTCTCTACAATTTGTATCTGGAAGGAAAGTATTTTTAATTGAGAAATAATTTTATCTTCTCTCTAGTTTGACTCAATGAAGTTTAGGGGGACTATCTGAGTATCCCCGTCATCTGCATCCATGTAAACGCCTATGTCTGGGTCCACGTCTGCATTTTTGTGTATGTCTCAGCAACTATGAATAGTACGGTTATCAAACTTTACATGCAGGAGCACCTTGAGTTGACTCACAGCCTCAGAGAAAAAAAATGTTCTCTTTGACCTATAATTTCTGCTTGAACACCTTACTTTCAAGTTTAAGTCTGAGTTCAGATCTCAGAGTTCAGCATCCAGGAAAAATGAGTTCACTTTGACCTATATTTTCCACTTGATTGACTTAAATCCAAATTACTGAAAAGTTCAGATCTAAGTCACTTTACATGTTATGATAATTTAAACTTGCATTTGCATGCATCTCTGATGGTAGGTCAGCATCCAGTTCAAATTAAGTTATTCTGACAATTTGCCATAAAGAGGCAAATTTTGTAGTCTTTGATTACTTATGTTTTAGTTTCGTTTTGAAACAATTTCAGCATTTTTTTCAGAATATACAATATCACAATTTACTTAATATCTAACACAAAAAGTAATAGCTTGAATTTTAATCTAAGTTAGAAAAAACTTCTGATTATAAAACTTTCTAATGGAGATAATTGAATTTGAGGGGATATAATCATGTTGAGATGACAATTCTCATGTAAAAACCATTTGCAAGACATCAATATTTTTCAGGTTTCCGTCACAAGAGGTTACGATATGACCTGAAAGTAGCTATGAAGACTCGGGATAAATACAAGCTACAGTACACCATTAATGAATTTAAAACTGAGAAAGTAGAAGACAAAGACATGGACCTTGTGAAGGCAGAGAGATTGTTAAAGGAACTTATTACTAGAGATGGTATTGTAGACATTGTTGAAAAATTATATAGAAATTTTGCACTCGTGCAAGAAGTTTTTGCAGATATACTAAAAAATAATCCTTCCTCTAAAGTTTTTTAAACAACTTTTAGCAAGAATAATTTTACGTTAGCTTATTTTGGAATTACATTTTTACTGTTTGCAAGTTTTGAGCTTTATTATGCTGTGTCAACTTTCCAATTCCTTTTGGTATTTTGTTTTTCTAGAAAATATTTGATTCCAGGAGTGTTGAAAAAATATCATCGTATGGCTTCTTATTCAAGCAAAGTATACCAAGTTTTTTTTTACTTTTGTTATGTAATTGTATATAGCCCAAATTATGCAAAATTCACATTGACGGGAAAATCATCATATAGAAATTTGCGGATCAGCTTTAGAAATTCTGTCATTTCTCTTTGTATCAGTCAGTTTTTGAACATTTGACAATAGATCTTTTCAAATGAAATGATTTTCTTTAGCCACTGAAAAATTGTATAAAACACTCGGATTTCAAAAACATATGTACACCATTTAAAAAATTTAAAAGACCGGAAAAAATTCATGTTTTATGTTAAAGCTTCCGATAAACCTTACAATAAAAAGACATTGTAATATGCAAATAATAACGAAAACAAAATTAGATATTAAGGCCACACCAAATTAATTAGTAGTTCTTCGAGATTTTGGCCAAAAAAATTGGAGCGAGCGAGCGAATTTTTTTTTTTTAATTTTAAATTTTTCGCCTCAAATATTCTTGAATTTAAGAGCGAGCGAAATATTTTTTTAAAATTTTTTCTTGTCCGGTGTTTCAATAATGTTTCAAATATGTGTATTTGAACCTGCATAACAGCTTACATTCAACCTCCAGACTTAAAAGGGCATTTTTGATAAATCAACAACAACTTTTTCACATTCTGACCTTCTGTTACATGATATCTATAGCCACAACTACATGTATATGTTGTTCAGCACTACACTTTTCAGTATGCATATTGATCACTAACTAGTCTACCAAAGAATTGTGTTAATTTCATGTAAATAATCACTAGAGATCATTTAAGATGTACTTAACTAGAAACTTGTGCAAAAAAAAGACAAGCAGATTCAAAAATGATAATAGCTTGCAGAGTTGGTCAATATCTGGCAGTGATTATCTTAAACAGGTGCTAGAACTTGATAATTCTTATGATGTCTTAGAAATATTCCACTATCCTAAATGTATAACCTCCATACAAAGAACAACAATGATTAAGATGCATGCAAGAAAGTTTTGTCTTATGTAGTAAGTAAAATTATTTAGGTAAATTTAAAAAGCTTTTTTTGTCAGTAGTATATACTGACATGACTGATGTCATCATGAGTATGCAATTTTAAAATTAGATTCATGGCTTGTTCTAGTGAATACGACTCATCCCAAATTCATATTGATACTGTTTCACTTATTGAACAGACAAGAAGAGTTAACCAGTTAAGTTCATCTTACTAGGCTTTCCCACATTTGACTCTTTGTTTGTTCATTGTTTTAAAACTCTGTAATAATCTATACATCAGATTGTAAAGTTAACACTGAATTCTGTACACTATGAAAAAGAAAGGAAATGGGTTAAATGTCAAGGAGACAACATCCCATATCCAGGTTAAAACGACCCAAAACAAAGCATCTAGGGGTCACCGTACGGTCTTCAACACGAACCTCACACCACTAGTCCTACAACAACTTTTGTCTGTTGTGTTTATCAATGTCCAAATATTAAAGGTTGCACAACAAACGAAGGCTTATGTTTAGGAATAATCTGTACACACTGATATTTATTTACGCAAGTCATACACAAAAAAATTGTAATACAATGTAGGTGCAAAACACGAAATTCAACGAATGTTGAAAACAATGGAAATGTCAAAACGTAACCAAGCCGTTACAAGATTTTAAATACCACTCAAGTATTTGCGGAGAGAATTAGACAGGACGGCTTGAATAATTCAAGTTTGACGCCTCACGACTATTCATAAAAGGCAGTTGACCGTTTTTACTTCGTTACCACATCATTTTCTTGCGGCCATGTCATCTGAATCAGAATAACGCTTAAATACAATGCATTTTCCCTTATATCAAGCGCATAAATGACACAGATTCGATTTTTATAATTTCCGAATCAAATTCGTGAAAACTTTTTGTTGATTTCAACGTGCGGGATTTTTATTTTTATTTTTTTATTTTGATTTTGGAAAATTAGGTGCGGGAAAATAATTTTTATTTTTAAATTTTGATTTTGCTAATTTAGGAGCGGGATTTCCAAAGAACTACTAATTAATTTGGTGTGGCCTAAAATGGTACTGCAATATTATATCGCAGTAACAGTCTTCATTTTTTAAACAGATTTGAACAGAGCCATGACAAAGAGAGAAATTGAAGAACTTCAAAAAGCCATTGAAACTGTTAAAAAGCATGGATTTGAAGTTGAGCTTGCTAAAGAACTTTTGGAAGCAAATACATTGTTGGGTAGACTGAAACGATTAGAACGTATCCGTCATGAGATCTTAGAATTGAAGCAGGCCACAGTAGCTGAAATAAGGAGTTACCAGAATCCTCCACCTGTTGTTCATACAGTTATGACGGCCACATTTTTGTTGTTAGGACACAAAGAGAAAGAAACTAAGGTAACACTTTTCGTTTTATTTTTGGTTACACTGAGGAAGATATATTGAAAAAATTGATATAGTTTTTCAAAATGGAACTGACCATTCTGAAATTATTTTTCTGAAATCAAAAGTTGTGAAAAGATTGTTACTTTACTTCCCCTTGTATTTGTATAGCTATAACTGATTTGTTTTGTCATCAATATTTCATTTGAGGTTCAAATTCATTTCACAAAGTTTTAGTGAGTAATAAACTTGAAGCATTCAAGTATTGATTAACTTGGTTTGGCTTTGATACAGCTGAAATTTGCTCCTGGGATATAAAACTGCAACCCATGAATGTGTGTTGTCACTTTAGTATTTCCTGCTATTATTTGTTAAGTCCCAATCACCTTGTGGTGGGTATTTAAGAAAAAATTAACAGTAGCCATATATTTATATTATTTTTACCATGGGCTGGCACTTAATGGCGAATATTTTACCCCGAGCAACAAGCGAGGGGTAAAATATCACCATAAAGTGCAACATAAGTTACTCAAAAATTAGGGTAATAACAAAATTACCAAATAAAATTTTCAAGAGCCAAAATCCAAAGGGCAAAGAGACAAAGCCTACAACACCACTGGAAAAATTGTCAATAAGCTAGCTCTTGATAGTTGAAGGTTAACCAGTTTGTAGGTACAGAGATATTGGACTCGGAAAGTTTTGTAAATGCTTATAATTATATAACAGTTTTTACTTTGTCCAGTTTTCAATAATTTGAATACTGTTTACTGTAAAAGCCCTTTGATAGGGCATTTTCACTTTTTGCTATGTCAGTATTTTAGTTATTTATATTTATCTTGGATTGATATAGTATGTGATATAGAAAGACTCAAGTAGTATTCTCTGTTCAAAAAATATTTTACTTACAGATATGGAAGAATGTACAAGCATTAGTAGGTAAAACAGGCAAGGAAGGTCTAAAGAGGAGATGTATTGAATGTAAACCAGAGAAAATTAATCCAACTGATGCCAAACGAGCAAAGACATTACTGGACAAATATGAACTGGATGAAATTAGAGATGTGTCAGCTGGAGCAGCAACATTTTATGTCTGGGTAAATATCACTTGTAGCAATCTTTCTTCCTTACTCAGCAGGTTTAAGGACTATAAACCAACAATTTTTCTTGATCAATTTATTTTCATGATCTTGAAAAGCATAAAAGTATAACGAACATAATTTGTCGTGATTATTTTTAATTTAAATACAAGTGAATCATCAGAAATAGAAAATTGCAAACATTAGTCATGGCAAAGTTGACCAAGAGGGATAGAACATGAAATAAAGAATCCATGAAAATAAGTTGGTTAACAGTATTTTATCATAAATTTAGAAATTACATTATTCTGATCATGTTTTCTGTTAGTGTTAAAATTGTGATTTAAAATACAATGTCTGAAACTTATATTTAAAATTGAGACTTTCTTAATTTAAAATTGTAGTTTGCAATTGAAATTAGGATTTTGATTTTCTTTTGCATTTGCAAGATGAAAAACATGTACTTTTTTTCTGTAACATACAGAAATAGTAATAATTATAATATAAGTATATAAAAAATTCAGATAGATAAAAAAAATAAGGCGAAGAAAAACCGACTATAATAAAGAAATAGAACAAAAACAATTTGTACCCCAAACCTCTTCTGAGGCAACCCAGTCAAAAGTAACTGAATGTTTAAATGTACCGTAAGTGAGAACCAAACCGTCAGTCTACAACCAACAATCCAAGGACAATGACATTATTGGAAATACAAAGAAACAAAGACATTACATGATTACGGCACAGAAAAGAAAAATGAAGACACACGCACATACAAAGATCAACAACACAGACCCAATTAAATACCATGGATGAGATCAGGTGCACTGATAGAGTAAGCATCTTTAAAAGTTAATGATGGTCTTGGAGACAAGCAAATTCTAAATGAAACTGAGCTTTAATCTCATCTTGCATTTTGTCTCGCCGTGCATTTGGTCCTTATTGATTGGTGTTGTTACATTAAAAAAATGGAACATTCAGTTACTATTTCAGAGTCATTATCATTCAAAATATTTTAGCAATGAAGGAGAATTTTCAATATTTCAGTCAGATTAAAATAATAAAATGTATCAACAGATAAGAATAACTAGGCTTGCTACATGGATTCACTGACAATTATCTATTTTAGGCTATCACTATGATAGAAGAGTTGTTGGACATTGTAGCCAGAAAAGAGGCAGCAGCCAGTCAGTCATAGATGGTAGAAAACAAGTCAGTCATAAATTGTCGAGAAAATAAGATCTGTTGTTTCAATTTATTGTAATTTTTATATCCATATCCAAATTTGACATACTTTAACAATTTAATACTTGTTTTAAAGGACAATTTTTCTAGGGTAGTTTTATTAATTTTTTCCAGACTCATACAGAGAAACCTGTCTTATCTGACACAAACAGCCAATCAAATTGGTATAATTGACAATTTCATACTGTAAAAGGGGAATTTTTGGGAGGGTTTTATTTTCTTTAATTACGCCATGGGCACATATTTGCAAAAATTTCGACTTCTGTAAATTTGTTTTTGTTACAAACATAAAGAAACTTAATTTAGAATCATGAAAAACTAAACCTCACGAAAAGGTTTAGGAATCAAAATCGTGAAATTCAAACAACAAGAAAATATCCGCTTTTACAGTAAATCAGTGCATTGTAGGTAGAGGGTAGGCCAAAATACTTAGATTTATCTAGAGTGTATTAAAGTAAAGCAACATCAGTCATTGAATTTGGTTGTATGTACACCAAATTTTGTAATACCATCATTTTACTATGAATCTTTCAGTTTCTGACATGGTAAATTATTTGGTCCCAAAGATAACCTCAAAATTGGCTTATTCTGTAAAATCAAAGACTTTAATGGTCCCACACTGTTGTAGATTTAACAGGTTCCTCTGTAATGATAAGATATATGTAGTCATTTCAGAACTTTAAAAAAAAAGTAGGCTTTAATATCACTAATTTATTATTTTTACATAATATTTTAATTGATTAAAATCTTACCAAGAAAATAAGTATTGATTTCCCATTTGTAAGTACATATTCTCATTTTATATTAATCAAAATATCGAAGTTCAAGATAATGAGTTTCTGACTTTTTTTTGTAAAATCATGTAGATATTTACTTGATTTTTAACTGTTGACAGTTAGAGTTGTTATATATTGTTTACTTTTCTACTGTGATAAATTTGGGCTGGCCCATGTAGCATTTACACCATTTTAATATTATAGATTTCATATATATTAATAAAGTTTTATTATTTTTGTTTGTCTTCTTGTTCTTTATATGTTGGAGTATATGTTTTTCTGCGAAACAAATGTTTATTGTCAGTGGTGTAGGTAGAGAGTATTTACATTTCTTTGAAGGTTGGACGACTCCCCCTTTAATGGTAAAGGGCATTCATACCCTCACTTATGCATGCAAAATAAACCAAAACATAGGTCAACTAAGGCCATTTAAGAAAAAAAAGTTTCTTAAGCCCTGACCGCATCTGCCAAAACATAGCCACATCAATTTGTTTTTGTGGAATTTTCAAGAACTTATTTTTTTATTTATAAAAGTAGCTAAAAGCTCAAAATCTTTAGTGAACATTTAGATATCTCTGGAATTAAGCTCAGATGTTTAGAAAAAATTACCACACAGTGACATCAAAATCAGATTTTGGTGACATCCAAGAAATCATAAGATAAGAAACTGCTGTGCCAAGAGCCCATGATACGCCCGCCGACAGCCAACTCGAACTTTATGGTATTGTTGGACCACAAAAAAAAAAAACATTCCAGCAGAATTAGTGTCTAACCAAGATATAACCATTTAACAAATATCAAATTAACATGTAAAGTTAAAATGCATAGAGTAGGTGAAAAAAACAAATTTTTGCAAAAAAAAATATGAAGTCCAAATTCCATAATTGTCCACTAAAATTATTCAACAGGAACCAAATTTGAATTTGATCAGTAATTTATAAACATAAAATCATATACCATATATCAAATCAACATGTTCAGGCATTGTAAAGAAAAGGTGGAGAAACTGATGTTTTTCAAAAATTTATTGAGTCCAAGGGCTGTAATGCCGTACAAATCAACCAATCAGGACCAAACTAACTCTGTATCTGTATCTCAGCTAGATACACTCATATACCAAATTAAAATGTCAAACAGTTACAGAAAAAAAAACTTTGGAAACCTCTATTTTTCAAAATTTCACCAAGTCAAAGGCCCATAACTCTGTATAAAATGAAACGACCAGAACCAAATTCAAACTTGAACTGTAGCTCATCTAGATATACTAATATACCAAATATCAAATCGATATGTCAAGCAGTTACAGAAAAAACTATGGAAACCTATATTTTTTCAAAATTTCACTAAGTCCAAGGGTAATTATTCTGTACAAAATCAACCAACCAAAACCAAATTCGAAATTGATCTGTATCTGACCTAGATGTACTAGTATACCAAATAATAAATCACTATGTCAACGGGTTACAGAAAAAAACTCTGGAAATCTATATTTTTTAAAATTTCACCAAGTCAAGGGCCATAACTCGTTACAAAATCAACCAATCGGAACCATATTTGAACATGATCTGTATCTCATCTTGATATATCAAATCAATATGTCAAGCGGGTACAGAAAAACACTCCAGAAAACAAAAAGTTAATGGACTGACGGAGAATATACCATGATAGGTCCGTCTTTGAACGGGGATATAAAAATAAATTAAAAAATGTAAAATAATTTTTCAGTGCAGAATTATAAACCAAGACTTAAATATTTGATAAGAAATAATCTTAAGATAAATTGAAATCCCTTAGCCAATCAAATCAACATTTTGGTTATTCAAGTTTTTACCAGGTAAATCAAGTTACCTAGAGATAATCCTAATTTACTACTTCCTTATTGTGACTCTCTTTTTTATTGCAAAAGACAAAGTTGAGACAATGTCTCACTTTGCAACACTCCACACATTTCAAGTTCTTCCATCGAAAAACAGATTTAAAGACAAAAGTTTTGTTGTCATATATATTCTATTGCAACTTACTGAGTTTATCTGTTATGACAACACCTAACTATAGTATTGAGTTTATCTGTTATGACAACACCTTAACTATAGTATAAGCTGAAACTATTAATCTAAAAAAATATTTTTTGACTCCATTGCCAATCAACTTGGAGATTTACCAAATTTCAACATCTGACAGATTACTGATATATGGAGTGTCCTAAACCATGGCAAACTGTCTCCAATTCTGATTTCTCCTAGGACAAATTGGAATTCTGATTTGCCCTGACTTTAATCCAGTGTAAATTGGAATTCCAATTTCTACTAGGATATATTGAGATATCCAGATTTGCCCTAGGAGGATTCTGGATCCTACTGGTTTTCTAGGAGGATCCAGAATTGTACTAGATATTATTGCTAGGAGGATTCTAGATCTTACTATTATTTAAAACCAGTTATGATTCTTTTATTTGCTTAAAATAAACAAAAAATAAGATCGAATATTTATTAATGGAAAACTAAATCAGTATTGGCAGATTAAAACATTTACTAGTGCAACATTTTTACATATAGTTTCCATAACGAGAACTAGTTGATTATGAAATCTCTCACATCGAGTTAAATAAATTTTTCAAATGTTTGAAAGCGAGGCTTGCCGAGCTTTTAAACATTTGAAAATCTATTTAACGAGATGTGAGAAAATTCATAATTAACATGTTTAAGTTGTGGAAACCTTTTCTCTTATGACTGGACGAAAAACACCAAGGATTGTATTCCGAATGAATTTGGCGGGAAATGTCACGAAACTTGTTCACCTCTCTAGAGAGGAGAACAAATGTTTCCACACCGTTCAGGAAATGTGAAAACTGGATAGAAATTAGAGAAAATCTTTTCTTAAACTCACACCTACTTATTGCAACTTTTCTTCAAATGTTCTTGTGAAATTTTGTGGAACATTTTTAGTTCGCCTCAACGAAGTTGAGGGGGACTATTGGAGTACCCCCGGCGTCCTTGTCCGCATTTGGGTTATATCTTAGTAAGTATGCAGAGTAGGGTCATCAAACTTTGCATGCAGGTGCATCTTGGGCTAACTCACAGCCTCCAAGAAAATTAGGTCTCTCTGACCTATATTTTCCGCTTGAGTGGCTTGCATTCAAATTTACATTTTAGTTCATATCTCAGTTACTATGCATAGTACAATAATCTAACTGTGCATGTGCATGCATCTCTGGTGGTAGGTCAGCATCCAGGCAAAATAAGGTCACTTTGAAAATTTGAAAATCTACAGTAACTTCAGTAAACTTCAGTAAATTTACAGTAACTTCGGTACTTAGTTATTTGACCTATATTTTCTGCTTGAGTGACTTGCATTCAAGTTTACATCCGAGTTCAGATCTCAGTCACATTCAAGTTTACGTCCGAGTTCAGATCTCAGTCACTGTACATGGTAGGATCATCTAACCTTGCATGTGCATGCATCTCTGATGGGAGGTCAGCATCC
>MJUU01007291.1:50562-65956 GCA_002080025.1 Modiolus philippinarum
GTGCATGCATCTCTGATGGTAGGTCAGCATCCAGGCAAAATTGGGTTGCTGCGACAAAGTGCCACAACGAGGCGAACTTTGTAATCGTTGATTACCTATGTTTTAGCTTTCCGATATGAACACGTGAAGGTATTACATTTACCATTACAATTGCACATAGACAGGCTGACAATCTCGATTGATGGGCGATTTTTAGTTCGCCCCCAACGAAGTTGAGGGGGACTATTGGAGTACCCCCCGCGTCCTCGTCTGTGTCCACGTCCGCATTTGGGTATATATCTTAGTAACTATGTAGTGTGGGGTCATCAAACTTTGCATACAGGTGCATGTTGTGTTAACTCACACCCTCCAAGAAAATTGGGTCTCTCTGACCTATATTTTCCGCTTGAGTGGCTTGCATTCAAATTTACATTTTAGTTCATATCTCAGTTACTATACATAGTACAATAAGCTAACTGTGCATATGCATGCATCTCTGATGGTAGGTCAGCATCCAGGCAAAATTAGGTCACTTTGACCTATATTTTCCGCTTGAGTGACTTACATTCAAGTTTACGTCCGAGTTCAGATCTCAGTCACTGTACATGGTAGGATAATGTAACCTTGCATAGGCATGCATCCCTGATGGTACATCAGCATCCAGGCAAAAGTAGGTCACTTTGACTTACGTTTTACGCATGAGTGATTTATGTCCAAGTTTTCAGGCAAGTTCAGATCTCAGTCACTATACATGGTAGGATCATCTAACCTTGCTTAGGCATGCAAATGTGATGTCAACATCCAGTCAAAATTTTGTTACTGTGACAAAGTTCCATAACGAGGCGAACTCTGTTATCGTTGATTACCTATGTTTTCATATACCATACCCCAATAGAGTATATACATGTATCTGCAAAGAACCATGCATGTCCCGTCCTATATAAAGCAGAAATATTGTCAGACGTAAAATAATAATTAAATATTTAATCTTATTTGAAACCCAAAGGTTCTGTTGCAAATTTTAGAAAGCTGCTAACATGAACAATCATATTGTGTTGTATAGTTAAGTGAGTAAAATTTTGGCACACGTGTTTTGGCAATAAACGAACCATGTCAACCATAATGATTGCCGTTAAATTTTCAATATTTTCTCGACAATTCGTTGAAATTAAAGAAGTTACAGCTTGTGCCAATTAAAGAAACAAACCCACAAATTCCTTTTACAATGACATCATTTGAGGGTTATGCAGAAATACTTCAAGGGTTTAGATGAAATTGTCCGGACACAAACTGACAATCCTATTACAAATGATAAGTCTTTCTAAGAAAATCCTACAATACTTTTATTCAAAACGATTTCATCTGCTACTTCCTTGTAGAGAATAAATACTTTAGTGAATATACCAGTATTCATTCAACAGCTCTCCTAAAAACATTACCAGCAATGTCATGTTGAAAACTAATTATGTTTCTTAGTATATACATATTAAAAAAATCTTGGATCCTGATATAACTATATAAAGCGGTCTGTAGAAAATGAGGTCCACATTGGCCAATTATACTTGATGTATTTATGCAAATAGATAAATATTATAAATGAATATTCATATTATGTGTTTGGGACATTTTTTACATTTGCTGTATGTCACTGTCATGTGTATTTTATGTCTGCTTTAACCTGTTAGGGTTTATTTATGCAAATAAATAACATTTCGAATCTGTGAACACGTATGCATCTACATCAGTTTGTTAATACGCGAGTTATGATGTATCCAAGAAATAAGCAATGAAGGGATATGGAGTAAATGCAATTGAGACAAAGGACACAAAGTCAAATACATGACAAAAACAAGCCGATGGAACAACGTTTTTATTGTTGTTCATCTTGATGACACCAAGAAAACCTCATTAGGTAATCAAAAGAACTTTCATATTTGATGTAATCAGTTAAATTACTGGTCATAAACAAGGGACAACTAGTACGTGGATTAGGCAAAAATCACATGTAAAGGTATAGCAGGATGCAATTAAATGATATTTCCGACAGTGTATCACCAAGTGTCTTCATTTTCCGTCAAAACCCGAACAATTCCTTCATTTCCAAAATAACTTTAAGTGTTACAGATTTTTGTGTTTGATGTCAAAGGATGTCAACTTGATTTGCAATTACTCAAAGATCAGACTGTGATATAGTACCTCTACTTCAGGAAATACAAACTAAAACACCCATTTTAAATTATTTTTTTGAATTCATCGGGAAGTAGTTTACAAATCATTCAAGGTTGCATACATTCAGCTCAAGTGACCAATGGTTACTGTTGCTATATTTTATATTGTATCCAATTGCAAATGTGTAAAATAAGAAGTTGGACTTTGGACTTGTTTCAGCATTCACCACTCTACTGATCGTCTCGTGATCATAGCACTTTGAATTCGGGAACTAGCATGTATTACGTTGCTATTAAAGATGATGAAATGCACTATTTAAACTTTTTAATCTTTCAGAATATCAGAATTGGCCATAAGAAATTGGAAGTTAATATTTATGTGAACAATTTATGATATCAACAAAAACGCAAAGGTTTTAACTCTTCTGACGACCCACAGAGTGACCCTCCCCTTTACAAACGTTAGCTATATATTCACTATATCTTGAGTATTCTAATACTTTTTTTCTCTTCTCGTTTATTTAAGTTTTTTTTTATTCAATTTCTTCAATATTACTATTCTCATGCCTTGATTGTATTTTTGAGCTCTATAACTACGTATAATACTATTTATGTCTTCCATGACTGGAAAGATGCTTTATCTTTTTTCTGCTACACTGGGTCAAGGAAAGTGGGTAACATAAGTGCCACAAGTAGATTTATTGGAAAATATTTTCCCTTTTACTTTTATTACTATGC
Source organism: Modiolus philippinarum (assembly GCA_002080025.1). NCBI lineage: Eukaryota > Metazoa > Mollusca > Bivalvia > Mytilida > Modiolidae > Modiolus > Modiolus philippinarum. The sequence continues at coordinate 53,448 of MJUU01007291.1, forward strand.
TTTATCCAATTAAAATATTATTATTTAGGTGGGTTTTCCGTCGTTAGTCACTGTTTGTCGAGTCAGCAGTTTTCTTTCGCCGAATCGTCCCCAAGCATCCGACTGATGCAATGTTTTTGTTTACTCTTTCTAAATGTGAAATAAGCGAAATGATTGGTTTAAAGTGACACACCCCCAGTTTTCCATGTGCAATCGAGCATTTCTAATATTTGTATATATAATTGTTACAGCCCTACTTAAATTCTTAATATAATCTTGCGGTTACGGTCGTGTTTTAATTATTAACCACAAATATTAAGAATGGCTCACACCGTTATGTGCGTATGCACTGTATATTTCACTGCCATTGTGGGATGTGCCTTTTCATCTCCTAGGCTGACGTCCGGGGAAAGTCAACAAGATGAAACGACAGAAAAAGATCATAATATTGAAGGAGAAGTTAAAGTCAAGGAAGACATTGCTTTATCCGAAATCAATTCGACTGAAGAAGTCATTCCCAATCGATCTCTTGAAACGAACAATTTAGATGACACCGGAGGGGGAGGAGAAAGAGAGATAGGAAATGCAACAACTTACGGAAATGTGACATCGGATTACGAATCGGCTATAAACGTATCAACAGAAAATACTGACAAAAATGAAACGAAAAAGACAATGGAAACACCTTTGTCTGAAGCCAAGATACAAGAATTAATAAAACACAGACATACAGAATTGATAAAACAACAAATCTTGACAAAACTTCGATTGAAATATCCACCAAAGCTCCGTGGTGTGATGCCTAAACTTCCTATGGATGAACTTGGAAAGGTTTATTACGAACTCAGCAATGATGAACAATACAAAAAACATTCACATTATTATGCCAAAACAGTTCGTAAATTCATAATGGGAACTGATGGTGAGTAATTATATTGTATATACTGTATATTTGCATCCATTGCAATTTCTGTATTTTTTTACACCCCGCAATTATTTGATACCCAAGTCAAGCCCTAAATCGAATGTCCATTGGTCAACTTGTCCGACAAATAGTCTTACGGGTATACTTTCCACAAACTTGGCTCGTCAGTTGTTGACAATAGAAGGTGAAAATGATCTGGACTATAGACGCACGACCACTTCATCGAGCATACTGCAGTACAATGGTGAGGCTTGTTTAGGGGGGGTCCCAGTAAGTCTGGACGAAAATATCCCTTTGAAAATTGAAGATATCCCATTAATTATTGAAATATCCCATTTTCCATAGCCAAAATATCCCTTATCCCAGTACTTTTTGTCTCAAATATCCCATATCCCATTAACAAAAGTGGCAAATATCCCGTATCCCAATATACCCTAAACAAGCCTCAATGGTAAGAATGGGGCAACTGTACTATCAAAGTCAAGGTTGGGTTTTGGTCTCTTAACTTTGGGCCAAGAGATGCGGGGTAACGGCGGCCCAGACCGTGGGAAGAAAACCAGTTTTTTGCCTCCTCCTACACCAAAATATAAAGAGTGTACCTCTGACAACGACCGTTCGAGTCCTTAATTGGTAGTCAAATTCGTAAAAAACTTCCAAGTAAGGGTCATACACGTTAAAAGATAAAATGCTATCCAATTTATTCAACGCCAAACTCGCAGGTATTATATGATACAGTCCCTACGTCCCCTGAAGTTTATTGACCGACCACTGACTTTTGAACGAAATAAGAGGTCCTTAAATTTTAAATTTGTGAAAGTTGACTATGGAATTCATACGAACGATTTCTCGCGCCTTTATTTTGAAAGGCTTCAGATTTGGGAGGCATAAATAGATCGGCATTTCCAATGCCAATTCGTCACTTAAATCATGTGGTAGGACCCAATTTGTCGATACCACAGCTTTGCAATTTTACCATTTTGGGGAGGGGACATCTTGTTATCGCAAAATATTGCAGAGTAGATAAGGTACTAACGCACCCAGTGGATTACTTGTAATGAACTTATTTATATGTATAACACGCTATTCTGTTTGTTGCAAAAAGTGGTCTCTAAGGACGCTATGATTAAATATAGGAAATAAGAGATTCGATAGTTTAAAAAGGTTATTTTGGTTGTTTAACTGTCCTTTGAAGGTCGATTTGAAGATTACATCTATTGTAAATACACCTAGACTGATGGCCTTGTGATAAGCTACTTAAATATAAATCGGTCAAAAATAATGGTACTGGAAAAGGGTCAACGCAAATCTCCTTGTCATTCCGCCTGTATACGTCAGCATATCTGGCTTGGAGTTTGGTCACAATTTAAAAACGGGTGCAGCTGGTTTTGGAAAAAAATTCAGAATCACAGAACGGATTATAAATTATAGCTCCTGCATTTTATTGACTACTGAGGTTAGAATAGCACCATACAAGCAATATTTATTTATTTAACGTGGTGCTACACATTAACTTTTATTTTTACATATTACTTTACCTTATACAGTAAAAATCTACATCCGAATATACATGTTCGGCCTCGTGAGCAATTTTTATGTTCCACATGAATCGAAGATTTTGGGGCATAGTTTTGGTCTGTCTGTCTGAAAAAAAACTTTAACATTGGGTCTATCTGAAGTGCTGTGGCTTTCAAATTTTGCATTTGTTTAACTGGTGTTAAGATGTTTCAAACGGTACCAGAATATTGATCAATATTTGACCTGTGACTTTGACATTGGTTACTCAGGGGTAACGTGTTTCACAATCGTAGCATATATATATTTTTTGATTATTACATCAAACTACCATTTTCCGATATAAAACACAAACCGGCCTCTTGTTATCGAATTTATGCTTTGTTTATCACACCTATTTTTTTCAGTAACTACCAGTTGTGTGACCAAAAAGTCTGCTGGGTGTTATAATTTTGACCTTCGAGGAAGGGTTGATACATCTGAGGTTCAGTCTGTACATCTGTGGATATATAAACTGTTCAACCATAATGACCCTTACATGACAACTTTTATAATCTCTGAACTGGGTGAAGACAGGAGAAGAAATGTGCGAAATAAATACGTCGATGGAAAGTTTTATGCATCGCAAAAGAGACAAAAACCTGGTTTGCGAATAAAAAATATCGTAGAAAGGTTTGATACAACTCAGAAGTATGGGTGGCTCAAAATTGATATAACAAATTCGGCAATGAGGTGGCTTCAGAGGCCAATGTTGAACAAAGGCATAGCAGTGATATGTAAAGACTGTCAAAGGAAAAACTACAGGACAATTTTCAGCACGAAAAGGGACTCACAGCCCTTCTTAGTTGTAGCCACTCGGAGACCACATAAAAGAGAAAAGCGAAGTTACCAAAACGAGTGCACCGAAACCTCAACAGAATGCTGTCTGGTGCCTTTCACAGTCAAATTTAGAGAAATAGGTTGGGACGCTGTCGCCTTTCCGCCTTCAATACAAGTCAACTATTGCAAAGGAAGTTGCCATGGTAAGACTATAATTATCTTTCTGTGGCCTTTTAAACGAAAAAAAAATCTCAGGTTTGAGGCACTGTCTCTGCTTGATATAAATATATAATTAGAAAAAATGCCTTCGTTTAAGGTTACCTTTATTTCCCATAACCCAGATTGGTTTTCTTATACTACAATCGACAATTTTACTCACAAAAGCACATTTTTTTTAATGCACCAGCTGTAATATCGTTGATTTGCTGCAGATAGCAAATTTTCTTTTCAGACATACTGCATGTGAAATCAAGTGCAAGAGTTAATTGTAAGGCCTGTATATACTATGGAAGTTTTGCAACCAGAACTTGGTCCATGAAAACTTGGAATTTCAAGTTGTTGTAAACACAATCCAAGTTTTTTGCTAATTATAGTTTAATAAAAGTTTAGGTGGGAGATGCAATAAACAAAATGGCAATTTAGGAATAGATTATTGTATTAGTATGTCTTGCATGGTATTCCTAGTCTTTAACATTCAACAACATGGGGCAGTGGCGGATCCAGACTTTCTGCTAAGAGGGGGCCCGACCCATAACCTTTTCAAAAGGGGGGGGCGGAACCCATTTTTTCAAAAACTCCTAGGAATTTTAAATATTTTCCAACCTAAGGAAATAGTTGATCTGTTTTAATATTTCTGAGTGCCTTCCAGGATGTTTTTCCCGTCATATTATATGGAGACATATTCATCAAAAGTTCTACATTTCAAAAGAGATCCTTGGTTAAGGGATTCCTTTCCCTTATTGGTCAGTTTCATCCAATCTGCATCCAAGTTTAAAGAAAAACAGGATGAAGTTTTTTTTTAAGTTTTTGAAGAATTCGAAGGTCATATACACATTCAATCAAAAACATGAAGCAAAAATTCGATGTAAAACTTTGATCGTGTAAAATATGCTTTAATTTAATCTGATATATTTTTCATTTGTTATTTCAGCTCAATATGGTGCCACTACAAACCACACGAACATAATACAAAGTTTTCGTTGGACTCAAGCTACCAATACACAAATGCAAGAACTAACGCCATGTTGTTCACCTATCTCGTATCGAGCCCAATCCATTCTATACTTTGACGGGGATAAGCTACAAGAAGCTCGCATCCCAAACATAGCTGTGACTGCTTGTGGATGCAATTAGTGCTTTTTTAAAATGAAATTAGACTTGAAAACCTCACAAACAAAATAAATCGGTGCAGCAGATACCACTAAAAGCGTGGGATTCCAATGTCAGTAAACTTAATTCCCATTATGTTTTTGAAATCAGTGATATATTTTTATTTACTATTTCCACATGTATATTGCATCATACAAGCATTTTGTAGTGAATGCAATATACTAATGATGAAAATAGATTGAGACAGCAAGTAATGTTTCAAGGTTAAGTCTTACATTGCAAACAGATGTTGTCATTCGTTCAAAAATAATTTTGATGAGACGAAATTTGCAGGGATTTCACAGTAGGATGTTTTGTAGAACACGTGTATTAATAAAATGATTTTGTGAGATTGAATGGTGCATCAAGTTGATTTGTTAAAAACAACATTGAAAAATTGTTTTTTATTCTTTAAGTTTACAGAGAAAATTGACATTCGAATGTTTTCTAAATTTTAAGAATACATGTTTACATTCTTAGTATTTCTACAGTTTTTTTTGTTGACACAGGGGATCTTGTTTAATTGAGAATACTCTCATGAATTATATAATATTTGCAAAAGTTTTTTTTTGTTTAGACGTGTACCATTGTTCAATTCTAAATGTTAGCGCTAGAATCTCATTTTATTCAAGATGGTGCTGAAAATTTGGTGGATTTTTCAATTGCGATCTCGATCATTTTGATATTTATTTACTGATCATATGAACATCATCAAATTCAAATACGATTGCTTTACCCATGATCATTTCTGATCAAAGATGGCGATAATTTTTTTAAACGTTCTATGTTATATGCAACACATAATCAAATTTTCCTAATGAAATCTTCCTCCCCGGGGTCTTCCTCCTGTTGCGGAAATTGGGTATATTTTTCAATATTTTAATATTATATCATGAACATATTGAATTATGATAAAAAAGTGATCATGAACACTGAACAAGTTCGGGATATTTCAGTGTGATGTTTTTTTTGTGTGTTTATGTTGATAAAATGATCAAGGAGATGATAAAATCAAAAACAAATACACCCTTATTTAATGACACTGTTTCAAAGATAAACCATGCATTCCCTTCTTGATCACATGAAAACTTTCATGCAAACCCTTCCTAAGCAACTTATTAATTTTCACCCCGGCCGAAAAGTCGGGGCAAATCGTTTTACCCTTGTCCGTCCGTCCGTTCGTCTGGCCGTTTGTTATTTCACACGAATAAAAACACGTGTTTAAATGCGACATCACATGCCTTACAACACATATAGCTTGCGCGGAGGCATGTCATCTTTTAGTTTCGCGTAGTCCCAAGAGTTCCCTTATCTTTTTAAGCTTATACCAAGGTACATGTATTTTGTCCCGTGCTGCCTGAGTATGATAAATATTTTCCCCTATGTAAACATAAAATATATTATCTGTTTAATTTAAAAACTTATAATCTATCTTCGATGAAATTTTTGATAATGTCATTATCTGTATAGAAATCGGTTAGACTTATTGAAATAAAGAATATTGATATTTTACATTTTAAAGTGTACCTACTAAAATTGGCATATACTTGAAATGTAAACAGCTTACAATGGTAAATGCGTCATTCTATAGAAAATGGTCGAAACAAAAGTGCTTAGATATAAATCCTATATTCTTCTATTTACCAAAAGTATATACGTTCATGTGGACTTAGATTCATGGCAGTATTCCAACTGAAATAGCAACCATTTGATTTTCACGTGTGTTGGGAGGGATTTTGAAATGAATAATTTCTGGGTATTTACGTGTGGAGCATTTTTTTCTTATTTTTTGTTGTTGACTGGTTGCAATAATATAATTGTAATGTTTTAAACATTCCTTTGTTTTGTAGAAAAGATTTTTGTTTTGTTCCGCAAAAATTCAGCACCACAATCCGTATTTCCTTCCCCTATAAGAAAATAAAATGGTTGCTTTTCATAGCTTGTTCTAATAGATTCTTAAGGACGTCCTTCAAAATTTCCGTTGCGTTTTTATATGTGTTTTTACTTGTATATATCTTTAAGTTTTACCATCAGTTTAGATTTTGTAGAGCAGAGTGCTTGCTTTTTGTACTGAATTTTTACACATGTGAGGAAAATATTTTTATGTCACTAAACAATGCAATTTAATATGCACATTCAATGCAAATACAATGTGTCAATGCATTTTTTTTATTTGTGAATATGTTTGTTTACATATATTTTTATGATGATATTCCCTTTTACAATAAGGACAAGGAAATGACATGTTTGGAGTTTTGTGTATGCAGTTATTTACAAATATATTTACTTTTCACCCTTACCATTTTGTTCTTATATTTACTTTTCATTACAAATCCGGCGAACAATTTTTCTTTCATAATTAATGATATGCTATATTTAAAAGCATTTCAATTGAAGTTTCATACATGTATGTTAGTTGGCTTGATATCATAGTCAATGGAAGTTATGTCCTTTAGCTACCACAGGGGATAGGCTCGTCACTATCGGCCAAGTGCTAGTCGATCATTATTATAGTCAAGCAATATATGCGATTGTTGAAAAAATCATTATTACTGTAATAAACAATATTGATTTTATTACAGTAATAATTTCTTTATCGGGATCACATCTATTGTTTAGACTATAATAATGATCTCATCGATTCGCACTTGGTCGACAGTGCTCGTTAAATGTTGAAAAATACTAAAAATGCAGTTGTATTTATAGTATTAGATACGATAACGTAACCCTCGGTCTACTACGTTCCCGCGAGGGAACGTAGTGGACCGAGGGTTACGTCATCGTATCTATTATAGTATTATTAACATTTAACGTCAGTATCTGCGAGCATTTGTCAGGACAGTACCAGTATACTGTCTTTGTGTTTTATGTATTTCATTGTAAAGGTACCCGTCTTGATAAGTTGGACTTTTTTCTAGTTTGATTATTACTGTGAGTCTTTTGTGAAATTATTTTTACCCATTCACCACACATAGGGGAGGGTTTGGATCCAAGAAAACGAGTTTGACCACCGCTTTTTTTGGCGTCTGTCCCAAGTCAGGAATATGTTGGTCATTGGCTTGTCCTTGTCTTCTTGTAAAATTTTAGTTTATTGATATTCGGGCTATTGGATATGGCTTGTTTCCATTGATTTATAACTTTTTTTTAGCTCACCTGGCCATGTGAGCTATTGCCATCACTTGGCGTCCGTCGTCCGTCCGTCCGTCCGTCGTAAACTTTTTCAAAAATCTTCTCCTCTGAAACCACTAGGCCAATTTTAACCAAACTTGGTCTGAATCATTACCAGGGTATCTAGATTCACAATTGTTTTCGATTAGTCCGAGGACCAAACAACATGGCTGCTGTAACTAAAAATAAAACATAGGGGTAAATTGCTGTTTTTGGCAAATAACTCAAAAACCGATACAGATATCCAAAATCTGACGGGGAAAAAGTGATCAGCATGGCAAGATCTACCCGCCATACAATTTTGAAGGAAATCTGATTACCAGTTTTGGAGTTATTGCCCTTTTCCAGAAATTTTTCAAAATTTTAATATTTTTTTATTTTTAGCTCACCTCACGATAGTGAGGGGGGCTTATGTGATACCCCTAGCGTCGGCGTCGGCGTCGGCGTCCGGTTAGGAAGAATGGTTAAGGTCCATTCCTGCTTACTGACATGCCCCACATCAACCATATTGGTATGCATGATGCATTTTGGGATGAGGACTGTAATGCATGCTTCGGATGCTGTCTCTGACCTACATTTTACGCATGAGCGACTTGGTTAGGTAGAATGGTTAAAGTCCATTCCCGCTTACTGACATGGCGCACATCAACCATTATTGACATGTGCAACATGTGACAATGCTGTGTAACGAGGTGAGCTTAGCAGGCTGTGGCTGCTTTCTATGTTTTATCAAAGAAACTATAGCAGATAGAAGTCAACTTTACAATACAAAAAAACNGATGCTGTCTCTGACCTACATTTTACGCATGAGCGACTTGGTTAGGTAGAATGGTTAAAGTCCATTCCCGCTTACTGACATGGCCCACATCAAGCATACTGGTATGTATGATGCATTTTGGGATAAGGACTGGAATGCATGCTTCGGATGCTGTCTCTGACCTACAATTTACGCATGAGTGACTTGGTTATGTAGAATGGTTAAAGTCCATTCCCGCTTACTGACATGCCCCACATCAACCGTATTAGTATGCATGATGCATTTTGGGATGAGGACTGGAATGCATGCTTCAGATGATGTCTCTGACCTACATTTTACGCATGAGCGACTTGATTAGGTACAATGGTTAAAGTCCATTCTTACTTACTGACATGGCCCACATCAACCATACTGGTATGTATGATGTGTTTTGGGATGACAACAACAATGCATGCTTCGGATGCTGTCTCTGACCTACATTTTACGCATGAGCGACTTGGTTAGGTAGAATGGTTCAAGTCCATTCCCGTTTACTGACATGACCCACATCAAGCATACTGGTATGTATGATGCTTTTTTGGAAGACAACAACAATGCATGTTTTGGATGCTGTCTCTGACCTACATTTTACGCATGAGTGACTTGGTTAGGTAGAATGGTTAAAGTCCATTCCCGCTTACTGACATGCCCCACATCAACCATATTGGTATGTATGATGCATTTTGGGATGAGGACTGGAGTGCATGCTTCCGATGCTGTCTCTGACCTACATTTTACGCATGAGCGACTTAGGTAGAATGGTTAAAGTCCATTCCCGCTTACTGACATGGCGCACATCAACCATACTGGTATGCATGATGCATTTTGAGATGACAACAACAATGCATGCTTCGGATGCTGTCTCTGACCTACATTTTATGCATGACTGAATCTTTTTAAATGAATGATTATAATCCATTCCTGGTTATTGACATGTGCAACATGTGACAATGCTGTGTAACGAGGTGAGCTTAGCAGGCTGTGGCTGCTTTCTATGTTTTATCAAAGAAACTATAGCAGATAGAAGTCAACTTTACAAAAAACATTGCAAAAATGCTCAGCATATCAAGATCTACCCACCCTGAAATTTTGGAGAAAATCCACAAACCCTTGTAGGAGTGTTTGCCATGCAGTGCTGACTTCAAAAGTGGTGTTGAAAATCGTTCTTTGACCGCCATTTTCAAAATGGCCGCCAAAAAAGGCGGGAAAATTCAGTTGTTCAATTTCAATGAAATTTGGTTTCCAAATAGATATTGATGTTGCGACTTAAAAACCAGTGTTGAAAATTGCTTTTTGACCGCAATTTTCAAAATGGCCGCCAAGAAAGGCGGGAAAATCAACGTTATCTGATTTCAATGAAATTTGGTTTCCAAATAGGTATTGATGTCGCAACTTCAAAACCGATGTTAAAAATTGTCGTCGAATGCAATGTTCAAAATGGTCGCCAAAAAAGGCGGGAAAATTCAACATTGTCCGATTTCAGTGAATTTGGTTTCCAAATAGATATTGATGCTGTGACTTCAAAACTGATGTTGAAAATTATCATTGCCCACCATTTACAAAATGATGTTTTGACTTCAAAACTGGTGTCGAAAGTGGTCCTTAGCAAGAATGTTTTTTGTCAAAAAAGCCAAACAAAGAAATATAGTAAAACATGATCAGACTTTTAAATACAGTTCAAGATATTGGTGGTGTTCCAGCTACCAAAGTTTTAGAGACTGAAGGTCAACTGTATAACTTACAATGTAAGCTTGATTGTCGTATTGTGCTTCATAGTTTTCTTCACAATATAAGAAATATGTTTAAACTAGATTATAAAGGGGAACCCCTGCCAAATTTTTTTTTATGGAAACGGGGACTTGGAATGTTTTGATTTCAGCAATATGCATTATCATAATTATTAGGGGAACCCCGCCCAAATTTTTTCTTGAATGATGGTCTGAAATGGGTTGTAATGGATAGTGGGGCTTTAAATTACCGTGGAAACTGCTGAATCTACTTGCCCAATTGGAACCATACTTCGTGACAACTGTCCATAGTCAGTACCTATCGAAGAATGTGTCTGGTAAGTCTGCATGTATTCCAAGATGGCCGCCAGCGGGGGACATAGTTTAACATTGGACCCTATGGGAAAAACACATTCAAAGACATTCTTCTCTGAAACTACTTGATCAGTTGGAATCAAACTTGATCACAATAGGCCTTTAATGGTCTTCTTAGAAAAATTATGTCTGACAAGTCTGCACCTCATCCAAGATGGCCGCCAGCGGGGACCATTGTATAACATTGGACCCTATTGGGAAAACATGTTCAAAGATTTTCTCCTTTGAAACTTCTAGAAAATGAGACATTTTAACAGTGGGTTAATTTAGGCTGCAGTTTATGCCAGTCATGGACCAGGTGAGCTATACAGGCTCTTGAGAGCCTCTAGTTTACTTTTTAGGGCCATTTAGAACTTGCTATATATGGTGTGAGGTTCCTCACTATGTTGAAGACCGTACGGTGACCCTTTGATGCTTTGTTGTGGGCCGTTTTAGCACGGAGATGTTGTCTCCTTGACATTTTCTAGTACGCCATTTCCTTTCTTTTTCATGCAATTAAATATCATAACGCCACTTGCCAATCGAAAACCATTTATTTTTCTTTATTAAATTTTTTTGTCTTAGCAAGAATTTTTCGTTTATTTTGCGGATTTATTCGGAAGCCGTTGCTGTACTGACGAAGTGGGGAAAAGATTTTTACCTGTCCGTCTGTCTCATTGTTACTTGATTTATTATCACATTGCTTTGTGTTGGTTTATAAGCAAAACAGTGTTTTTACTTGACTGTATTCCAGTCTGAAGATTTCTATTTTTTTTCCTTTTTATAGGCCTTATAAAAAAAGAATGGTCCGCACCTTAGTTTCGGCATCTAGATACAATCAATCAGTTCCGGTTATCAACCTCTTGTAGAATTGGCTATATTGGGTTATCTTTCTTTAAAAATTGACCTTTTTTTATAACACCATTTTAATTTTTGAACTTAATCAAGTAAAAAAATATAAATATTTGTTAAATATAATAATTTATAGATATAATGGTCCTAAATTTTCCAATTTTAGATTTCTATCTAAGTAGTATATAGCATACGTTCAGACCACTTTTGTCGTAGTGCATTCTTTGTAAAATATCGATTTTTCCCTCCCGATTTTTCCCTTCAAATTCCGGGTCCGGAGATCGTTTCCGTTCCGGAACCGAGAAGTGTCTGCCATATCTAGTATGTCGCTGACCTTTGGCCTCAACACGTATGTCTTGCCTTAACCTTTGGTCTCATTTGTCTATTGCCATTGGTCATGCTCTGCCATTGACAATTATCGGTCTCGCCCTACCTCCATTCAAGGTTCTTTTATTAGTATCGCCCTACCTCAATTCAAGGTTCTTTTATAAGTCTCGCCCTACCTCAATTCAGGATTCTTTTATTAGTCTCGCCCTACCTCAATTCAGGATTTTTTTTATTAGTCTCGCCCTATCTCCATTCAAGGTTCTTTTATTAGTCTCACCCTATCTCCATTCAAGGTTCTTTTATTAGTCTCGCCCTACCAAATTCGGGATTTTTTTATTAGTCTCGCCCTATCTCAATTCAAGATTTTTTATTGGTTTTATCTTTGATCTCATGCTAACCTTACACTCATCCTCGTACTAACCCTATCTTTTTTTTGGTTATGTAATGTGTATATCTTCAGATATACCATGGTTTACCCTAACCAACCCAACCTTTACCATAATGTATATAACCCTAACCCTTAGCTCTAACCCTAACTCTAGTCATTTAGTGTTTGTATGCATAATGTTGTGTTCCTTATACATTCGTTTCGTGATTTCGTTGTTTTTTGTTCATGACTAACTCTAACTATCTTTTTTTTTTGTTATTCTTTCTGTCCCCTTTTTACAGTTATGTCTGCCTT
>MJUU01007293.1:0-20321 GCA_002080025.1 Modiolus philippinarum
GGTTGTTTATCTTCCTCTTGTAGACGGAAATAATACATAAAAACTTTGCCATAAATACTTTGTTGAAAGTTGTAAATCAGTTGTACGTTTCTGTGTGAGATGAACATTCCGTAAAAATCGATATTTATAGCAAATTATGTAATAAGCCACTTCGTAGTTTCGTCAACTTCCGCTTTATTGTGAAATCGGCCAGATGCATTATGGGAAGTATGGAAGCAAAACAGCAGACGAAGTACACGAGAGGGCAGATGGATTAATCGTAAATTGTGCAATTGTGTAAAACAAATCACTGGAGACATTTCCTTTACGGAACATGTCATTATCGGATCTAACATTTGATGGAGAAAATGTAGTTCCCGCGTGAGTTATATACTTGAACAAGCTTAAAACATTGTGTAAAAATGGCGACTTTTTGACCTTGATGACATAAAACACATTAAATTTGCTCATTTACCTTACGTAAAATTTATGACAGCTTGTTATATTACCTCAATGTGCTTATCCCTATATTCATATGATTATTTTTTGTATCATAGTGATTAAAACCTCGAAAAAAATCAAAGGGAAAGATGGGTGGCTAACACTGCCATGTTATGCCTTATGGTCTTACTCTTTGAAGTGTGACGACCGGGAAGGAAAATCTGTTTTGAAATAATGCTAGATTTGCAAATTTAAAGGAAGAAAAACAACATATGCCACAAATGGCTGATCAGATGGTGCGAGTTGGGCCCTGATATTATAAAAAGTTCAGATCCTCAATCCATCTTTCTGTAAGCCCTAAAACTACTGTGACAACCAAAAGTTTGGGATATTTTAGTGCTGGGCTACTGGTACACAGATTGGAGCTTATTCTAAATTTAGGGGTATAGCTTGGGTCACTTGTTCCCTGCTAATATCTACCCTTGGTGCTCAAGGAGAATAGACTGAATTGAGCCACCCAAATATTTTTCAATTATTCAATGATATGTCTGTTAAAAATATAATTATACAGTATAATTCTAAATTGGTCAGTTTGTTTTGGTATACTTTCATAGACTAAGTCTAAATAACACTGTATTTACTCCATATGCCTTTTGATTTCACATGTGTAGTAGTTCATTATGTATACCAGAATGATGATTAAATCATTTTTATATATCTGATATGTCAAAGATATATCTCAGTAATCATGGTAATGTATAATTCATACAGGGTTTTGTTGCAAACAAAATATAAACTATATTTGAAAAGTTCTGACAAAGAAATTATTTTGATAATCTATCATTTATACCACTTCATAAATTTATAATTTTTTGATAACTTTGTAGATTTGCAGGTATTCCTACTGCTTTGTTTGATACCCCCCCCCCAAATACAAATAGTGAATCATATACTCATGTAAACATATTCTTTTTTTAGGTAAATAATTAACTGCAGAGTTGACAATTGAATTCTGTTCATACTTGTCCCTTAATATGTCAGATATTAAAGTATCTTGGGTTAAAACTCAAAGTATGAAAAGTGTGCTTGAATAAGTGACAAGTATGCTTAATTTACAGCCAAGTTTACTTAAGCTAAATAAGTCAACTAAAAAGGTGGCAAATAGACCTAAGTCACAATACATACATTAATTTTGTGACAAGAAGACTTGTGATGAGGCACAAATTAAGGAAATGGCAATCCATTCAATTCAAATTATTTTTAGTAATGTGATCAAATCTGTTTTGAGGTATCATGTGCATGTACTCCATCACCTATCATACAATAATTAGATAAGGGGCAGATATAATTATGCAACCTTAGTCAATTTTATCAAATACCTGAGAACAATTTAGACTTCATCAGTTTTGTGCCAGAATTGTTATTTATTTAGTATTGCTGTTTTGCAAAACTTAAATTTTGAAGGATTGTTTATTGTTGTCAATATCCTTTTTTGAAAAGGCAAAAAATATCTTTGTTATTTTATATCAGGGTAGGAGTGAGACCATGAAGTAAATTGTAACTCTTGAGAGATATTGGCAAATATGATATGCCTGCAGATGAAAAGTCTGTATTTCATAACACCTAAATATGGTGGCCATATTTTGGCTCGAATAAATACTTTTTTTTGTTGGGGATAAATATTCTTGCTATTTTTTGGTTGAGGTATACTGAGATTTGTGTTGGGGAACTTTTAGAATTTTTTTGCATAACATTACAGTGTTTGCAATTGGATTTGCTGTATATAAACCATTATAAGTGCCATTATGCATTTATTAATTTGTTTTCTATCATTTTCAGAAAAAAATAACCAAAACATATTTAAAATATGCGAGGTATATGGAATTTTAAAGAAGTTTTAAATCTAAATTTTTAAGACTTAATATTTTGGACAGATTTGGCAACATCCAGCAGTGGCACATCCAGACTTTCTGCTAAGGTGGAGGCAAACCCAAACTTTTTCCATAAGGGGGCCCGGAACCCAATTTTTTAAAAAAAACTCCTGGGAATTTTAAATATTTTCCAACCTAAAGGGGGCCCGGGCGGATCAACTGAACTTGGCGGCTACAATCCTTGTATACAAAGATTGTCTACAATCCTTATACAAAAGGATTGTACAATCCTTGTTTACAAGGATTTTACCGGTAGTTGCCAACTTAAAATTATGTTGTTATGTATGTTTTGAAGAAATAATTGATATTATAATGAATAAATTTTGAAGCAAAAGACATGGACAACAAAAATTAGCTAAGGCTCAGCTTGGGTTNGGTGTACAGAGCCCTGCTAGCTTCCTGTAAGTAGCACAGGGCATCGTCAATGGCACGTTGGCGGATATCTGCTATTGTGGAGCATTCCTCCATTTCTCGTTTACTATCCTCGCTCCTGATAGTCTTCAGGTAGGCCTTGAAGGTACTAAGTTGTCTTTGGTACCTGCTATTTGCTTTAGCTATATTTTGCTCTAAGGTTCTTTGATCCCGTATTCCAACGGGAGGATCTTGAGCTTCCTGAAGCAGGGAGTCGAGCATTGTCCATAAATACTCTACGTCTTGACGATGTTTGTCACATGTCTGTAAATATTGTTCTTGCCCTTTCTCTGTAAGTGTCCGGACCCTGGTGTCCGGAACTGTTGAAATGGCTTCCTCGGGCATTTCTGTCTGATTAACACTCATTGTGATGAACGTTGTCTAATCCAGTTGTAGCTGTGTCGCCTGGAACAGGAATGGTGTTACCGTAGTTGAGTGACGGTGTTGTCTTCTGTCCGGGAACAGGAAGAAACAGTGTCCTGTAACTGTGTTGCCTGCAGCAGGAACGGTGCTACCAGTGGTCCAAAATGAGGTCTGGAACTCAGGCTGGTTCTAGTGTTTTTACTGTACGGGACAGTAAGAAACCAAGTGTTTTTACTGTACGGGACAGTAAGAAACCAAGTGTTTTTACTGTACTGAGCCGGACTCAGCCAGCTTAACCTAGTTCGTTGGCCCAATTCAAAATAAAAACCCAGTGTGGATCAACTATTTTAATTAGCCGGTGAACAATTGGTAAAAACCTGGAAAATACAATAATTAACAATCATAAGTTATGTGTCCAAAATAGCGAGAATTTAAAGTCCACTTAAGCTACCATAGTTATAAGTAAAATATCAACATATTTATATTCACAATAATTTGCATAAATAAACACAAATATGACGTGTGTCTGTGTAATATCAAACATCGAGTTCCGGTATAGTCACGGAAGAATACAGTTGAATTGCTGTAATACACGGAATATGTGTTCCATAATTAAATCTGGATGTATTTAAATGTCACTAATTGCTTGCCGTACATGCTATATTTATACGAATTATGCAACTGAATATCGGTTGTTTATCTTCCTCTTGTAGACGGAAATAATACATAAAAACTTTAAATACTTTGTTGAAAGTTGTAAATCAGTTGTACGTTTCTGTGTGAGATGAACATTCCGTAAAAATCGATATTTATAGCAAATTATGTAATTAACGTCACAATAAACTGTTGTGTAGTAACGTTAAATGGATTAATCTTCATCCAAATATAATGAAAGTATAATTATAAAACTTACACTGTTGTTGAACTAGGTTCTAAGTTCCAAACTAATATCTGGACAAAACGTCATCTGATGATACGTGAGAAAGGTGAAACAGGGAAAAGCAAAGATGTGTCATTCGGTCCCGGGCATACGATGTATACGGAATACTTCCCATAATAAATATAAAGATAAATTTAGATGTAACAATACAAAAATTGTGACAATACATCTCTATTTGTCTCAGTTTGAATAAATAAATAATTAAACAGATATGGGTACGGGAATTTCATGGTACAGTTTTAAACATTTTAGACACCTTTATATCGTTTTTTTAATTATATTAACTTTCATAACAATATTTTCTGCATAAACTTTGCTGTGCATCCTCATTTAATATCGTATGATCATGCAATAAAGACTATCATTATCTTATTCAGATTTGGGGTGCGGGGATTTCGTAGTACGGACACTGACATATAGCTTACGTATAATATGTCTCTAGTACGGGTTACACATTTTAGACAAGCTGATGATTTTAATACAGTAATCCTTTTTTTCTCCCATTTACAATAACTTTCAAACAATATTTGTCACAAAACTAGATGGTGTATCAAATTAAGCTCTTATTTACTTCATGGCTGCAAAATTTCGTCAAAGATGACCGTATAATAAAGATTTTACTGTCTTATTCAGATTCTAGTACGGGGATTTCGTGGTACGGGTTACACATTTTACACAGTTTGATGTCATATTTTCCTTTCAATAACTTCAGAAATATCATTTTCCAATTAAAATGTAGGTGTTTTACTTCTTTATTTGATTAGATATTCATAATCTTAACATAAAAGATAATATAACAAAGAAATTATTATCCTTTTCAGATTTAGGTACGGGAATTTTGTGGTACGGGTTACACACTTTAGTCACCCGAAGACCACTTAATCCACTATAATTCTGGAACAAATTACTCTAACAAAAAAATTATTGTTTATTAACATTAACTTACATATTTTCCTTAAACATACAATTTTTTATGAAGATTAGTCATAAAACGAAGTTTTTATTCACAAAAATTGATTTGGGTACGGGGATTCTTGGTACGGGTACGGGTTACACATTTTAGACACCACCTCTTCGGGCGTGCATTTCAGATCGTGATATTTTGAAACGAATAAAAACTAGATATAACTATTCAACAAACCTAAAATTTCTTCAACAAATTGATATAAAACCATAACATGTGAAGGAACTGTGTTTTATACCATCTCGGATCTTAAGGAAAATAATTAATCGTTGTACCACGCTGTAACCTCTCGCAATTTTGAAATGGTCACAAACAAAACAAGTCAAATTTGTCATAAAGCAAGAAAAAATATATCATTTTACTTATTCAGCAACTAAATCATACATACTTGATTACAGAAAAACACGTTTATAACATAATTGTTGATTTTGAAGGAGGAGATTCAAATAAATAATATACGAAGAAGACTGACAATACCGTGACGTTTGCGAGGGTGGAAATGTTGACCTAAGTTGAAACACATAGAATTCCATCCAGAAAACTATTTCTCTTGGTATCATAGCCATATTTTCTTCGCTAAATATATATGAAATATAATTGGATAAACGTCCCGAACACATAAACAGGCTAGTTTATTTCCGAAGTGATGACACTTTCCGCCAATAAATTGAACAAGATTAGCGTGGGAGCAATGCATTGTGGGTAATATTTTGTAATCTCGCATACGCCCTAGCTTATAATGCAATTAATGAAAATCACCGCGAGATTCGAATCCTTCTCACTATACAAATCCTTGCTAAAATCCATGAAATTTTCAACTTATTTATTTTTCATACCAGATTTCATGTTTGTTTTTTTTAATTTCGAAACAGAGTACTCATCCAGTTATATGGAAATAAAATCTTTGCTCTAGAGATTAGTTAAATTGAATATTCTTTTTAAACCTTTTAAAGGGCAATATTTCACAACTTTTAACTAGTGAAGGTGAATATAGACAGTCGAGATCGAATCCTCCCATGACCCGCGAATCTGATATCCATTCGCACCTAAAAGTGTCACAGGCACAACTCTATTTGATAATTAATTTGTAAAATCAAAATATATGAAATAAATATAAGATACTAAATTTGAATAAAAAAGAGAGAAATATAAGCGATAAACGATTTTGATTGGTTTAATTAAACCCTGAATACCGTTTTCCGTTTCTGATTGGAGGAACGTTAAATATCAAATAGCGATTTCCGTTTCTCGCTTCTCATTGGCTAAAACTATGAATAGCGTTTTCGGTTTAAACTCCAATTTCCGATACCGATCGGAAACAATGGGTTTTCGTCGCAAACTCCTAGTTTCCGTTCAATTTCAATCGAAAACTAGGGTTTTCGCCGAAAACTATGTATACCGACCGGAAACCCCTAGTTAACGTGCGATATACCTAGTATTTCGCATGAAAACCCCTAGTTTTCGTTCGAAATACTAGGTATACCGCATTTTTGTTACTATCGCGTGCCATAAATATGATCTAAATAGAAAGCCAAATTCAGTTACGGACAGAGCTTTGCATGAGGGAAATACTTAGTTTCAACAAAATGTACAAAAATTAGATATTGTAATGTTCCAAATAGAATCGGCTTTCGGGTCAGCACCGAAGTACTGACTACTGGGCTGGTGAATACCCTCGTGGACTAACAGTCCACCAGCACAGGCATCGACCCAGTGGTAACAAGTAACTAAATACCGAAGTTACTGTAAATTTTTATTCTGCATATGCGCATTTCGACAACTTATGTCTCTTCAGTGCAGATAAAATCTAAATGTTTGGAAGACCATAAAGTCAAAGATGTTTAAAAACTGATAGAGTACAAATTACCCAAAATGATCTAAATAGAAGCCAAAATCAGCTAAGGACAGAGCTTTGCATGAGGGAGATACTCCTTAGTTTCAACAAAATTTACAAAAATTAGATACTGTAATGTTCCAAATAGAATCGGCTTTCGGGTCAGCACTTAATCACGTAATGTCTTACCTGTACTTACGTCAGCCGATCAATCATATTTCTATAATATATGAAACTGGAAATATTTTATTGAATAAATTACAATAGGTTAAATATGAAATTAAATAAAACACATGATAAAGAATTACAAAAGAAGAATCAGTCAGATAGAAAGACGAAAAGTATATTATTTGTGATCAACAGGAGGCAAAACCGCGTATTTTCCTTATATTGGTTATATCATGTTGTACACATAGAACAAATAGAACAAACAGAACAATAAATTAATGAAAAAAAGAAACTGTGCACTGATTCGAAATGTCATGATTTTAAAACGAATATTATATGAAACCAAAACCTATGATATTCAAACTTAAAGGCATCTTCTCTACAAGGAAATGTCCCCTAAATATTTTGCCACTGAAATGACGTTGAATTGACAAATCCGAAAATTGAATTACCAGTAGCCAGTATGAAAAGCAGTTTTATTTATGTTTTTGGCGATTCATTAGCCTAAAAATGAATTTAACATTCACAGAGACAAGCGAGATGTCTTTTCAAAGATTGCATGCAACTGTAAACCAGCTTCTAGTAAAGCAAATGGGGGTAATAACATTATTACCGAATAGAGACGTCAAGAACCGATATCTATGAGACAAAAAGACAAATCAGGTGGAAACTACCGGAAAAATTGTCGACCGCAATTTTGGCTTTTTTCAACACTCTTGTTAGTCAGACAAGATGTTCTGTATGGGGAAAAGTATTTTCTGGCTTATTAAATGTCAAAACAATCTAATCACACTGAAACAAAATATCGAAAGCATTTGACCTTGACACTTAGGGAAAAATGCGAAAATACAGAGATCTTTTAAACGCACAAACAAACCAATAAAACTCCAGAAACAAAATTAATATAACTGTGTTAATGTTCAAGAATGGCTATGCATTCTTGACAATACTCAGTGTAATTAAAGAAATATTGCGTTTTTACCATTGTACAGTTTCTTTTTTTCGTTAGTATATTTGATGGTGATTCATTAGACAATGAATTTTTTTACAAACCACTTTTTACAAAAGCAACCTCAATCAACTGTAACGAGCCGTAGTTAGTATTCCTTCCGAAAATTAATTTTATTTATCCCGAGACCCTAAAACATTTTAGCCGACGTTTAATTATAAGGAAAACCCAATTATGATGATGACATCTAAAAGGTAGTAAAATGCGTTTCCTTTACACACGGCGCGAGACTAGCTGAATTGAAACGCTCATTTACCAATGAACGTCTTCACTGAAACGTCGGCGAGACATGATCAGACATTAACTATTCATCCTTAAACAATACATATATATATAATTTTCATGACTATTATACACAGTAAATATTGGAAGGGTATACTAACAGTTTCGATATTATGTCTAATTAATCACAAATAATATTTACTTTCAAGTATTAAAGATAGCCTGTCATGGTATGCATATATTAGTTTGACTCGCAGAGGTATTCATATTCTTGCTGGCAGTATTCATCGTGAATACCAAGGTTGTGTCTTGTGCGAAGTACACCACAGTTTGCAGGTTGGTTTGGATAATCATCATCGTTGTCGTTTGGCTGTGAACCATAGAATGGGAAATAATTAGATTTTGGATTTCCTATCCAGTCCCACACTCCCTCGGTTTGTATATCATTTGCACCAACAAAGTAATGGGAAGCAGTTTTCAACATTTTAGCTGAAAAAAAGAGAGAAATTGTTAGTCATAATACGACAATGAACTCATATTCATTTTATTAAATGAATAAGATTTCATAAAAACAAACACTGTCACTAATAGAATAACGGATGAGATGCTGAGTCTGCAACATTTGTCTAGAAATAAAAAATACAACATTCAAAACCAAGGCACTCACAGTGTGAACTCCCATGAAAGTGAGAGTGACAACAGGTGCTCCGGAAGGGTAAGTATGTCCTGCTCTGTTAACAGCACCCGTCACACTATAACTGAGTCAATCCAGGAAAAAGTCAAAATCGGTAAAGTCAAATCCAGGAAGACGTGAATCTAGCTGAATATATGAAAAAGAAAGGAAATGGGGTAAATGTCAAGGAGACAACATCCCATATCCACAGGTTAAAACGACCCAAAACAAAGCATCTAGGGGTCACCGTACTGTCTTCAACACAGTGAGGAACCTCACCCCATAAAGCAAGCCCTAAATGGCCCCAAAAATGTAAAAAAGTGAATAAATCAATTGAAACAAACCACATCCAATATGTCCGCTTTCATTTTGGACACTGAAACGTCATATCTTTCAATGATGTTATGGTGACGGCCATAGAATTTCTTGAGGGATGAAATTAACATAGGCTGAACAAATCCCTGACTAAGAAGCTTTTTGGACAGTGTTTTTGCTCTGTTCAAAAAATCACTGTACAAACTACATGCTCGACAGTGTCGAATCAACTGTGAAATGTACACTCCATAGACTGGAGAGGTAGGTACCGGGTATATTGCTGCTAGGAAAAAGTGAAAGTTTACAAGTTTAAATCATCACGCTTGTCATATAGCTTAGATTTCAAACGTCCATCTTCGTCAATATACAACAAAAGATCTAGGCACGAAGCTGAAGTAGTTGTATCAGTTGTTTCTTAAATTTCAAGCTCATTGGGAGAGATCTGATGTAAATTTTCCTAAAATTTTGGATTATTTAGAGAAAGTCTATCGTCTAGTAGCGGAAGCTGAAATTAAAGGACTGTGCTAAATGTTTTTGTTTTCTTTGTGTAAGCCCTTGTAAAAACTTGACCTCATACAAGAAAGGAAAAGGTCAGGTAGGTGTGACGCACAGTTAGTTCCTATAGGAATCCCTATTGTCTGTTGGAAAACGCGACCTCTGAATTCGACATAAATATTGTCGATCGAAAATTCTAACATTATGATTACGTCAGTCTCAGTGTACTTATTATTTGAATCAGTGTGGTTCTTTACAAAATATGTTTTGTCTTTCCCTACTACTAAAAAGGTATATCTGCGTTCTCCATTTTTAGTGTATTAAATCTCCAATTGCTGTTTGAATGGTATGGATTTTTATGCTATATAGCAAAATACCGAAGTTACCATCAATTTATTTTCTGCATATATGCATTTCGACAACTTATGTCTCATCAGTGCAGATCAAACCAAAACATTTGGAAGTCCAATAGTTCTTGCTCATAAACAACCTCCTTGACAATATAATCACAGTTTATGTTTCGGGTATTGGATCAACAGAAAGTGCCTTAAAATACATTCACTACAACCACACATCATGCATATGCGAGTTTCCACCAGGGTATATTGTTTTAGTATTGATTTTAAATAGTTTGGGTTGAATTTATGTGACATTTTCCACGAATGTGGATTTGAGGTTACATATAACGTACGAATAAAACAAAATTTCTTGAAGTTGCAACTTTTCAAATTTCGACAGAATATGTTGCCTAGTCCGAGACTTGAATACAATACTGATTACCAAAAGCATGTAATAGGAATAATCGATTAAATTGAAGAATGTTACTAATTTAAAGAATGTCTTTTCAGTTGTATTAGGATTTAACACAGCTGTCAGAACGAAAATGTGAAAAAAGACAGGGAAAGCGGAAAGAATAGAATGAAAGGGGGCACATTCTAGCAATGGTGTAAAAAGCGAGTGATAACCGAGCCCTCATTCCAAACAAAGTTATAAGTCTATCTTATTATTACGATAACCAAGTCTCTTCTTGAGTTCTTTCTTTAAAGTGATATTGAAACGGTCAAGCAAGTGGCGATAATTGATTAACAGCATACCACTGTAGACTGGGTATGTAGTATGTAGCAGGACTGATTTGGCACTGCCCTTCGATGATTTTACATTTGATTCCAACCAATCAGAGGTAAATTTTTATGACAGTACTGTCAATCAATTATTAAACAAACACCATCTATTTGGTCTTTCGTCAATCAAAAAAAAAATGTGTAAAGTGTTTCTTTCACCGTAGGCAGTCTTTCGGGACGACGAATTGGGGTGTAAAAGAATGAAACTTTTGCTACTTGCTTGACCGTTGCAATAAGATGCAAAGAAAATAATAAACTTACACATATCAGTCAAAAGTTCCATTGCTGAACTGTATTTGGTATTTGTATCTACAGACATTAAATGGCCTCCCGATGACTCGCAGTCTATTTTTGCATCAACCCATGTTTTAGCTACAGGTCTTAGTTTAATACACAATTCCTTGTAGAAAATGTATCCAGCTTTGTCACAAACTAAAATAAAGTCATTATATCAGGGTTCCCACAACATTATTGTAATCAAATTCAAGGACTTTTCAAGGAGTTTTCAAGGTCTTTCCTATAATTTTCAAGGTCCTTTGCCTGAACAAACTCATTGCTTCTGCATGAGAAAATCNGGTATTTGATGTGTATCTTAATTAATTCCCATCTTGCTTTCCCCTGATTTGTCTTTTTGTCTCATGGACTTCGGCTCTTGACAACTCTGTTCGGTAATTTTGTTATAACCCCATTCAAATATGGAACGTATACGGAGAAGGACACGCTTACCCTTCCAGAAAACCTGATGTCATGGTCGGTTTTTAGAGGAGGCCACACTGTGAGTGCTTCAGGTTGGAATGTTTTAATTTCACGTCCTATTTCATAATGGGTGTGGATAACCGTCGAGTTCAAGTTAGAGTTAAAGTTCGAGTTACAGTTCGAGTTAAAATGATATCTAGTGTCTTTGTTTGTTTGCTTTCAGGCTTATCTGATGTCTCTTGACTTGGATTTTTGTACTTTATGAGTTTTTTTTTATCTTTCGGTATTCTACTACTGTTCTTTCTCAATATACCAACAGCTCATTGAAATTGAGTAAATATGGTCGTTTCAACAACTTGTCCCTTCATCGCAGATAAAATATGTTAAAAACAACATTCCTTCAGAATTAGAATCCATCCAGTGTATAATAATCGATTAAATAATCCACTGAATAAAACATTTTCAATTTTCTACTAAAATACATTTCCTTAAATTTTATTTCCAATGATCAATTTATATTGTAGCTAACACCATATTAAATTACTCTGCTATCAACTATAATACACACTACTATGAAAACAATATTTTGTAAAATCTGATTGCCATTTGACAGATTGACCTGTAATGATTGGAAATAACAGGTGAAAATCGGTATTGACCTATCAATTGGCTTTTTACCAACTTTGATAGCAATGGTCGATCAATTAAATAAGATGCATCAACAAAGCGTATTTTTACATAGGACTATACAAAATAAACATGTAATCATTATCCCCCCACCCCGAACTATTACAGAAATTTGGACCAAACTTTATGAAGAAAAATGTGTAAGTTTGTTGACGATCTCGCATCCATGAGCTAAATACCACGATAAGCAATGAATTCCGCACAAACCAGTGTTATGAACTGCCTTGATNTGTTTATTTCTCACCACATGTGGTCACGTTATCAGATTTTGTCATCGGAAAACTGATATATAGACGACTAATCAGGCGAGATAACTCGTACTGTCAAATTTTGTTGTACATTGCTGGGGATGGCACAAACCAGTGTTATGTACTGCCTTGATTTTACTATTAGGTATGGGCAAAGCTCATTGTTGAAGGCTTCATAATGACTTCAAGATGAAGTATTGTTCCATAGGGTCTGTAAGTCTCGTCACGTGACACCAAGAAATCACGATAGAATTCAAATTTGAAAACGTTTCCCGCCAAAATATGACGTTGTGGGATTATGACGTCCTTATGGTTTTCTGTTAAAAATGCAACTTCCGGGTACAAATTATATACCCGGAAGTCCAAAAATCTGACGAGACTTACAGACCCTATTGCTTGGTTTTACCAGGTGTTTGTAGAGACTTTGTCTCATGTGGATTTACTCCATAACTTTTTAATTGAAAACAAACATGTCCATCATTGCAGACCACTCCTTAGCATTGAAACCTATGAGAAAACATATTTTAATCAGCTAGTAGAAAAAAACCAGAAGCAAATTGATTAAGTCATTACAGGAAAGACGTATTACAGGGTGATACATACAAAGATTGTTCATTCGGATATTATCTATCAACAAACATGGCCACTAGTTCTGGGCATAGTTTAAAGTTTGACCCTATATATTATGTGATAATCTCCAGGTAAACTGTGAAATAAAATTTGTTGGCACAATATCTTTTATGGTAAATGTATTTTTTAATTCAAAGAGGTTATTGAAAAGCAGAAAAATGTTTGTTACTAATTTAACAATTTATATGTATATATATTTTTATTTTAGAATAATTTTGCCAGGTGAGCGATACAAGCTCAGCTCATGAGTCTCTAGTTAGTTCATCTGAACCTAAGCGCAATTTAAACTTTCGGAATCACCTTGAATCATGGGAGTCCGTTATCTTTTGTCTGTCTACCCGTGATAAATCCTTCAAGCTACTTAGCCTTTTTTTCAAACTTGATCTGAATTTTTAAAAGGATATCTAGTCTAAAATTTAAATTCGAGGAGTTCTATGAACTAACAACATGACTTGCTTTACTGGAAATATAACCAAAGTGTAAATTGCAGTTTTTGGTAAATGGACCAAAAACATGCGAATATACTGGCTCAAAGGAGCCTCTATTTTCTATCTCTATTGACAAAACATACATGAATAAATAATGGAAACAAAATGGCAGTACAAAACCGAAGGAATAAAGCACAAGATCACATTAGTTAAAGTCCAGAGACAAGGCAAAAACGAGGACACCAGAAGACAGAAGACTAAAGACACAACACATCAACCAAACATACTAACACTACAAATACAACTCTCAAAACCAAATCACTAACGGTATGAACTCTATGAATACAGAGTGAGGGGCTCCGTAAGGGTAAGCTTGTCCTGCTCTGTATAAAGCACCTGTCACATTGCCATGGTAAAGTCAAAATTCGGGAAGAGGTGAGTCTAGCTGAAAATGTCTGTTCTCATTTGTGAAACCGACATTTCATATCTGTCTATGATGTTGTGGGGACGGACATATATTTTATGAAGGGATGAAAATAACAAAAGCTGAACATATCTCTGACTTAGCAGTTTCTGTGATAGTGCTTTTGCTCCTTTCATTAATGACTGTATGAACTTCAAGCTTCACAGCAACGAATCAACTGTGAACTATAAACTCCGTACACTTGAGAGGTAGGTATGTTGCTGCTAAGAAAGGGAAAGTTTAAAAGTGGGAAGTCAAAATCATCACCATGTATTCCTAACATCGACCTTTTTTCTGCAGAAGTGAAATATCCAGGTGAATCCTGCAATTTGATTGGTTCGCTTGACAGGGGATATGAGACCGTATCCCCGTGGTAGCAAAATCCCAACTTTTAAACACTTTTAAAGGAAAAATTGTAACACTTCTACCAGAATATAATTATTATTCGGGTTCACAGGGGATACGGATTCATATCCCCTGTCTGTGCCCTATTTACATTTCGCTTGACGACACGGGGGATATAAAACACAGACATGGAATATGAACCCGTATCCCCTGTGAAGATTCCAGAATAACATATAATATCCAAACACATTGTGAAATGAGCTTGTTTGTATATCTTAGTTTTCATAGTAAAACAGACAACATTTACAATTTATTTTGAAATATTGAAGAAACAGGGAAAAAAACGAATAACTTACCCCCAACAGGTCGTTTGAAATATGTATTATGATAATCATAGCTTGGTGCTCTGGTTGTATATGTATCATCTGTTGGATATTTACTGGCGTAACAACTGTTTCCCGTGTTAATCACTGTAGTACATTCTTGGTTTAGTACACAAAACTGAAAGCAGTCAGACACCCGCCCTGTCTGAACATGATACAGATAATTATCGTTACTGGTAGGTATCAGACCATTCAGTTCCTCAACCCTTTGAAACATCCATTCTTGGCCATATACTGAAATTCACACAAGTTAAAAAAGGAATATGACATGTCTTCTATTGGAAGGTAATATTAATTAATTTTTTTTTCTGTTATTTGAATGTAGTATAATTTATCCTGTAATTCCATTTGGGGCGGGGGGGGGGGGNAGTACTTTTTTCGATTATGGCTTTCCGTGTTACTGTGTTACTTTATTCTATTTCAGCTAACTAGAGGCTACTCGAGCACAATATACCAATACGTATATGTTATCGGGCTTTTGACAGCTACGTATCGTAAACTATCATCCCATGAGCCAGAATATGAAGCACAGGGGCGAGTGAGCGTAGCGAGCGAGCCCCAAGCTTCATATTCTGGCGAGCGGGATGATATTTTACAATACTTCAGATGTCAAAAGCCCGATAACTTTTTTATCGTCCTTTATTTTGTATTTAAGATTTATAATTATTGAACTTAGGTTTCAAATTCTCCTAAAGTTGCATGGCAGTTTCCGCTTACATGGCATTCTCGGCAATCAAGCAATTTTCAGCTTCATAAATAGGAAAAATAAGGGAAACGGAGAATGTGTCAAAGAGACATGTTTTGTCGTTTAAGATAATCTTATCAGCGATTTTTTGTAACCGGATGAATAATTTGACCATGCTACTCAAAATAATGTCGATTTTGAAGTTTGCAACAGACTTTGGTTGTTACGTTATTATATCGTTCCTTGGAACTTTTATGATGTCATAATGCAAAAATATGAAAGCTCTGCAGGATATATCAGTGACCCAGTTTCTGTAGATTTTCTGACGTCTGGTTTATCTATTTGTGTTTTGAATACACAATCGGAAAGGGCAAATGTACTAGGTGTTTACTTATATCTATTTTATTTCGTGTGAAAACTTGAAAAAAAGCTATTGTATTGGAACTTTGGGAGAATCGCTTGATATATGCAGGTCAACTTCTGATATATCCGGGTCAAACAGATATGACTTTTGCGGAAGCCGTCTGCAAGCTGATATAACCATAGGGAAGGATGATAAGTACTATAAACTTGGGTATTTTTTGTACTTTGTATATGATATTGTTGTCATAATAGACATATGTGTTTCCTTATCATTTTAAATTTGTTATAGCGCTAAACATGGGTTCATTTTTATGGGCATACTCGATACTAACCATGATTAAGTCTCATCTAAAAGGAGATGTCCTCGGTGGCGGATTCAGACTTTCTGCTAAGGGGATGGGTGGACCTAAAAATTTTTTCCGTAAGAGATGCCCGGAACCCTTTTTTTAAAAAAAAACCCTAGGAATTTTAAATATTTTCCAACCTAAGGGTGGGGGAAGCTCCCCAGTGGGTCCGCCACTGGTCCTTTATTTCATGAACATTGATTTAGTGAGTAATTATATAATGTCAGCTTGACAATAATGCAACTATATACAGTGTACTGGATAATAAACTACCAGTAAAAAAGTTCACTTCTGTTTGACATTGACGGAGATGTATCAGTTGAAATTAAAACTTTGTCAAATATTTTCACATTTCTTCATGTTATTATATATACTGTTAGAGTATCTCCTTGTATACAATTTACACTACATTTAATGTTTGAACTATATCATGGTGAACTGTTTTAGTAAATAACAATTGATTTTTTTTTCAATTTGCTCGCCTGCTTATCCTGGGTAGGATCCAAAGGTCATTTCACTGCACTCCTGGATAGCTCAGGGAATTTCTAGGGGAGATACTGAAAAAAAACAGCATTGAAAATTCGGTTTGGGCGTACTTTGATATTTTGTTCTGAAAAATTCACTTTTTCCAATAGTCAACTTGCCTTTTCTTTGAAACAACATTCCAAAACGCCAGCATATGGGGTTTACATCTCACAAGTCATTCGCTACTCAAGGGATTGTGGTCGATACAGTGACTTCCTTGATAGAGCTAGGTTGCTTACAAATAGATTACTTGGGCAAGGGTATGTTACCAAAAACTGAAAGTCATTGGGCGAGGGTATGTCACCAAAAACTTAAAGTCATCACACAGAAGTTTTACGGTTGACATCACGATCTTGTAGATGACAACAGATCTTTCCCTTTACAACTAAAGTTTGTTTTTCCTCTACCGGAGTTGACATGTTCAACACGGCGGTTGTCTTATAAGAAGCAGGAGATGCTTACTCTACCGGTACACCTGATCTCGCTCATAGGTTTTTATGGGGTCCATGTTATTCACCTGTATGTGTGTCTTCATTTTTCTTTTTTGTCCTTTGCTCGCGTTGTGTCCCTGTTTTTTGGTGTTTTCAATGTTGCCATTGTCCTTGTTTTTTTCGTTTTTTGACAGACGGTTCGGTTCTCACTTACTTTGTTGATGTAGAACAGTTCGCAAAAGTCATTTGTCTCATGAGGGACGGAAAATATTTTGCCATGCAGGATTTTTTACTAAACGGAGTAAAATTTTTGTTTTGACAATTATGAAACCAGATGAATGGATTTTAATTAAATTCAGTAAATATTAGATTAGTTGTACTTGAGTTGCTAAAAGCAGTTTTGAGGACGTTTCACCACAAAAAAAAATGAAATCAGAAACAAATCAACACATGTTCATCGTATATTTTACACAATTTTACTAAGGCGTCGCATTATGCTATTTTCATATAGATTCTGCATTATGTTATCGGACAGTCGGACTGGTATTTGTCCAGTTTGTTTGTACGAACTTTGCGTTATACCAATAGAGAAAAGGGTGAGCCTAAAGTATACTGTTAGTTCCAGTAGGAATTGCAGCTAGCTCAAAAAGTCTAACATATAGATATGTCATTCTCAGTACACTTTTTGTTTGGCACAGTGTATACGCAGTTCATGACACAATATATGTTTTTTTTTCTTTCCTACTACTAAAACACAGTATCTGCCTTCTCCAGAAATATCGATGAAGTGATTTATCGGATAAAAAAATGTTTTAAGCTTATTGTGTATAAAAGGTAGAAAAATTGAAAATTCCAATGTTATGTCAATATCAACGGGCAAGACAGTTTTAAAGCTATTGATTAAGACCAGTTCAAATGGTTTTCTTACAGCCTTAACTAATTGTCAGATGCTTTGTCTGCAGAGGCAGGGGCGTAATTTCGATACAGGTTAATATTCTGTGGGAAGCATAGATCTTGGAATTCAAAGTTGTTTCACTAAAGATGGTATTCATATTACTCTTATGGAATCTAAACAATGACATGTAGCCCATGTTTATGTTGATCGCAATGATCGTATTTTGTATATATGGATAGTTATTGTCTTAAGAGTTTTTTTTTTCTTAAGTTGGTGACTCGATACCATTTACACTATATGACCTCACATGAAATTTGAATGTTACGAGATTTTGTATTTGTAAAAAACAACGGCAGTAGAATACCGAAGGAACAAAGCACAAGATTACATAAATCAAAGTCCAGAGACAAGGCAAAAGCAAGAACAATATAAAAATATAATATGTTGTGCGATGGCCACAAGTTAACTATTAAACAAAATAAAATGGTATAGTTGGCCACGATTAAAAGGTAAAAAACACAAAATGTACAAATTAAAAAACACATAAAAATGACAAAAATGGAAAGAGAGGAAGGGAAAACTGCCCAACGTTTCGGCCTATATGGCCTTCGACTAGGGGACTGCCGGGCTGAATACGGAGAAGAAGATTGATATGACGAGAGAAGGCAGACCTAATGGCGTGTCACAGATATTACCTGTAAAAATCGTGCCAAATCTTGAACTTAATCAAAAACGAGAAATAAAACATTAGTTATCTGTACTATGCAAATATTAAACTTCAATATAGCAATAAAACTTCTGATTTTTACAGGTAATATCTGTGACACGCCATTAGGTCTGCCTTCTCTCGTCATATCAATCTTCTTCTCCGTATTCAGCCCGGTAGTCCCCTAGTCGAAGGCCATATAGGCCGAAACGTTGGGCAGTTTTCCCTTCCTCTATTTCCATTTTTGTCATTTTTATGTTTTTTAAGTTGTACATATTGTGTTTTTTACCTTTTAATCGTGGCCAACTGTACCAGTTTATTTTGTTCAAAAGCAAGAACACCAGAAGACGGAAGACCAAAGACACTACATGCCCACAAAATACACAACCACTACATATACAACACAAAAAACTGAAGCACTAACAGTGTGAACTCTCAAAAACAGAGTGACATTAGGTGCTCCTGAAGGGTAAGCATGTCCTGCTCTTTATACAGCACCCGTCACACTGTTAGTGGTCAATCCAGGGTGATTCGTTTCTACCACTTCCGATTTTTTTTTGTCACTCGCTGACCTAAATTTGATTTTAGGGTATTTGTTGGTATTTCCGCCATTCAATATAAACTTTTATTGCTATGTTTCAACATTGACATTCGGATTTGTCTTACAAACATTTACTCTGCTGACATTCTTTTAAATGCTAAGGTCTTAACATCAAGTTAATGCAATCATTTTTTGAAAACAATAAATATATTTATTTATTTTTAAAATAATGAAATATAATAATAATAATAAAAATAAAAAAAAAACTTATAAATGGCAACAGATCTGATGGAGAATACTTTCTTTCCGAGTGAAGCGATTGCTTTTCATTTAAATTTTTATTTTAGTAACATTAGTAGGGGGCTACAACATTCACGTAATATCAACAATAAAAAGATAAATAAATAAATGAAAATACTAAAATTGTGAATAGTTAGAAACACTGACCTGTAGTAAATAAGTTGATACCAACAATAAAAATGAATTTTGACATGTTGACACCTCATTAGTATATATAGAAATAAAGTTTGGATCTTAATCAATTATCAGTTGTTTGTTTATTTAGTTGATGGGGAGTTTTCAGTTTCACTAATTCTTTAAGAAAATATTTACCTGTATGAAGATCGATTATTGACCGTTACACACCCTCAGGTCCTGGACCATATGGTATTGAAAGAATCATCGCGTTTTTCATTGAAATAAAATAATTAGACTTCATCAAACCTAATATCGATGCAGAACTGTAGCTCTAGGGTGGTTTAGGGGACTAAACAAAAGTTTACTCCATGAATCAATAGTACAAGCAGGGAGCTTTCGAACTTTTAAATCGGTTGATTCCGGGGAAGGGGCTCTGCTTTTATATGTGGTGCTGGGTATGTTCCGACAAACGGGGTTGCATTTTCAACTGAATAGTCTAGAATGGGGTATATTTTTTAACGGGTCAAATTTTCTTGTCTATAACTGGGTATCTAGCAGAGTATCTGGTGACATTCATGTCATGAAAACATTTTTCAGCAGGAATAAGTTGATAAAAATTGCATCCTAACAACATTATTGACTATATAGTTGTTTTTTTGTTGTTGGGG
>MJUU01007294.1:0-17905 GCA_002080025.1 Modiolus philippinarum
GATCAAATGTCTCCAGGTTTGTAAATGCAACATGGCGGCCGCTGCTATGTTAATAGCGGTCCATTTCATTGTGTTGGTTGGCTCTTTATAGAACACATTGCTATTATCAATTTTTATATCTTTATTTCTCCATGTCTACAGAATCCAAGTTCTATACAAGAGCGGAGCTGATTTCATCTTAGTTTCCAAATGTTCTAAATCGAAATTACGCAAAGTTTCAGCCCTTGAATAATGATGGTGCAAGAATTTGAAAGGACACTGATTGTCTTTTGTGCAAAACAGTTTTGTCGTTTTATGTATGTAAAGGTTTGGATCCAAGAATACGAATTTTCCCCACCGCAATTTTTGCGCCTGTCAGAAGTCAGGAATATGTTGATCATTGGCTTGTCCTTGTCTTCTTATAAAATTTGAGTTTTTTGATATTCGGGTTATTACATTGTGTTTCCATTGATTTATTTTTTTTTCACTTTTTGGGCCAATTAGGGCTTGCTATATAGTGTGAGGTTCCTCACTGTGTTGAAGACCGTACGGTGACCCCTAGATGCTTTTTTTTGGGTGGATATAACCTGGATATGGGATGTTGTCTCTTTCACATTAACCCGATTTCTTTTCTTTTTCATATTTTATGACAAGGCAACGAAAGTTCTAATGAAAAAAAAGGAGATTAAGGTAGTTCAGTTAGATTTTAACAATGAGCAATATTCCAGCTACATAAGGATGAGAACAATTAATCAATTCAAACAGAGTTTAAGTAAAAGAAGAAAGAAATAATGGTGGTAGGGACAACCGGGCAACGACTGGTGACAAGGTATCGAAATAGAAATTCGTTATTTATCTAACGAAGTTCTAATTCAAAAAGGTGATGACGCTAGTTCAGTTTAAGTTTAACAGTGGGAAATATTCTAGCTATATAAGGATGAGAACAAGTTAATCAATTTAAACAGAGCTTAAGTAAAAGAAAAGAGAAATAATTGTGGAAGGGAAAACCGGGCAACGAGTTAAGATTGCCACTGGAAGATGGGACAAATGGGTAGGGACAGGAAATTTAGTCTTCTTTACGACCCCTAATTTTATCATGATACAGACCTGAATAGATACAATTATGAAGATAAGAAAGCCTTGAAAGTCTTTTAATAGAAAATTTAAATAAGAATGGAATCGATGTAAAAGAACTGACAAAGCCCACTTTTCTGTCTGATTAAGTGTGGCATTCTATCTGATTAAGTTCTGAACCAATGTGCCCAGTCGGATTTAACATGGGTCAGTGTCCACTTAAGCGTGGGCTCTATCCGCCTCAATGGCTCAATGGTCCATTAGATTAAGCGTGGACCCGTTCGGTTTTATAGCCAGGCCATCAGATAAAACGTGGAACTCTATCAACTTAAGCATATGAATGAAAGATGTGGGCCAAACACGCCCACAATGACCTTTCATGTGTTCCTTTATCGCTTAAGAGGTGTCATGACGGCAATGGGCCGAGCATGCTATGGGCTTTTTTCCGATGAGCTCAATCCATTTTGGGCCGTTTATAGCTTAAGCGATATCACGACTAACATGGGTCATATAAAACTTCGGTTGCAACCCAATGTACATATCTATGATAGAAGCACCATGACTATGTCAAATAGCAAACATGCAAAGGCCTGTCCAAAGTTGCCACCGACGAGACACGGTCAGCAATGAAAGAGACACAAGACTTGCCCTGACAGACACCGAGAAATGTCGGGCCGTTGAAAATGTAGGTATTCGTTTTGATCGGTTCGATCTCTCGCAATACCAGTCGGGAAGAGAAGACCGTTACCCGACTCGGACGTCCAGTCGAGAAGGCAAGATCGTTCTCCGACTTGGACAATCGGGGAGGCAAAAACCTCCAAGACTTGGGCAATCGGGGAGGAAAAACACTCATCGACTTAGGCAATCGGGAAGGCACAAACGCTTCTCGACTTGGGCAATCGGGGAAGCAGTCAACTTCCCCGAGTTGGGCGGGGCAGGCCAATAGCACCTCTCGCTTGGCAAGTGAATTGAGGTCGACTTGCAGCGAAAAAGATCGGGCCGGGAAAAGCAAGGTACCCGTTTTGGTCGGTTCAGTCTCGTGCAATACGGTCAAACAAAATGCGGAGGGTTGGATGACCCTGTGTACGACCGATCTAATCCACCCAAGAAAAACATGAAATGCCGCTAGATTTTTTTCTTTATTTTTCCATCTGAGTGTCGTCGCGACAAATTCGGAGGGTCTGCGGTGATAGCTGGGAGAGGAGCGTAAAGGAGAGATGGCTTTCCACTTCGAACTTAGTTTATCTTCGATGAACAGCAGACCACGCAAGTGGTCGGCGAGAGGACTGTGGTTCCCCTTAGAGGCGAGAAGGCTTCCTATCCGAGGCCTTCGAGCCGTTGACGGGTCCCCTCTCGACGTGTCGGGCGGTCTACCTGCTTATACTAGATGTCCTAAATCGCGAGGGGGAATACTTCGAACTTTGTCGCGAGTGGAAGGCTTCGACGTGTCGAGCGATCACGTTTGATTTTCATGTTTTATTTTGTCACCCTCTAAATTGCAAATGCGACATGTATATATAGGAGGACGTCTCGTGTCATATGATTTGATGGAAGGTTGTTAATTCCTTCAAGGTGATCTCAATATGTATAAAAGCTGAAGTCGGATCAGTCTGCCAGTCGTATCGGATTTACACCTTAATAGTCTCATAGGATCTTTTATATTATCTTTCATATAGCTATGAAAGTTTTTCGGGCGTCGTGATATCGGGAGAGAAGCGGCCTGCTTATACCAGAAATACGAAGTCACGAAGGGAAGGCTTCGGTTGTCGGGCATGTTTTACATTCTCACCATCTAAATTGCAAATGCAACATGTATATACATGTATAGAAGGACGTAGTCCCGTGTCCTATATATGATCATGGAAGTTTTTCATTAATAAGTCATCTTCTTTTCTCCATGGTCCAGTTCTGATTTGATGGAAAGTTGTTAATGCCTTCGAGGTGTATACCTCATGAAGTCTTGAAACTGCCCTGGAGCTTGGTCAGAAGTCTAGCCTGGATCCTGACAGTGAATCTGGTCGGCAAAAAGGCCAGGATGACCGGGGCTTACTGGGGGCCGGCTGGCTTGGGTGAAACGCCTCCTGATATTTCCATCCTTGGGATGGGGGTAAAGCTCAGCGTGTGCAAAGGGGTGGTTCAAGCTACTTTGGGCGAGAAATGGTGTCGCAGGGTGGCTTTTTTTTTTTTTAAATTCTGTGCACTTCTAAATTGCAACTGCTAATCATGTTGGGAGTGAACTCGTCGAGACACTCTGCCGGAGTTGGAGACAAAACCCTTGTTGGGTTGAAGACAGGTCAAATGTCTCAAGTTTTGTAAAGGCAACATAGCGGTCGCTGATATGTTAATAGCGGTCCATTTCATTGTGTTGGTTGGCTCTTTGCGAGCCGCAAACGGCTTGCAATATCAATCAGAGCTGGGATAAAGAAATATTATAGGCAAAAAGCTCGCAGTAGGTAAAGCTAGTGAAAAATAAGCTCTAAAGAGCTTCCAAAAACGGCTCAAATTACAAATGAGTTGAAATATGAGTCAAGAGGGTGCTTAAAAAGCGCTTGCATTACTAACGAGCTTAAATATTTATCAGAAGAGTTATAAATAACGGCTTGCATAACAAAGGAGCTATGATATCAGAAAAAAGGCTCTTAATAAAAAAGAGCCAGGTATCAGTCATACGATGATCTATATGCTTAGGTTCACTGACAGCTCTGATTTTAATATTACATGCTATTCCCTCGACAGGTAAGCACCAGGGAATGTAGAACCGTCATTATCATACTTTCCTTTTCTATTCTGAGTGAAGACATGATGAATGACCAACAGAGCAAAAGAACGTTTCTTTGAATTGAAATGAATACTACAGCTGTAAATGAAAGATTCATACAGATAAGGAAACAGAGGGTAGATCGCCTACGGAGATACAGGGAAAACGTCAGAGCATTGCACACCATTGATGCATTTGCCGGCATTGCTGAAGGCATGCCGAAGGGAAAGATCACTGACCGTAGTCGACGGTGATTGAGGTTGGCTCGCCAAATATAGCTTTGGACTGGCCGCAAGTTATTATATTGAGATAGACTGATGAGGTGGCCTTCAATAGCCTCAGACCACCAAGTTTTAGATGGAATAAACAAACTTCTGCCACCAGGTGAGACAGGAAAAAGGAATTGCAGCAAATACTACCCTTCGGATCTTCCAGATCTAGAAAGAAATATAAACATAAACGAGTCTATATTGACGACCCTGTCGACAGAATATGAAGTCAGAGAAGAGCTAATGGACACGCCTCTATGCCAAAGCCTCCTCATAATCTAATATATTGGAATGTCAGACAGGTGGGCCCACTTCCCCAGGCTAGACGAGAGATTGATTGATTGATTGATTGATTGATTGATGTTTTACGCCAACTTCAGCAATATTTCAGCTATATTGTGGCGAGAACTGTTGGGTTTATTGAACAATTTTAATAGATAATAAGAATGACCAACAGCACGGTGGAATCGGAGAGAGAGGCAAGATATAATGTGACGACGACTCATGTCGCATCTGAAGATCCCGGCCGACGGTCCGATGCAGGGGACGCCGACTTGCCGGTAGATCCTGAAAAGGACGGCTCGCCAGAGTACGCTCCTGTTGAGGCAGACTCTGAGGAAGTTAGCAGCGAAGAATCCATGGAATCCGAGTATTAGAAAACTCGGCTTGAGCTGCTTTGAGCGATTATCCATGGACCAAGGTAGTAACTCCAACCAATGAACTAGATTCGGATCAATCAGGGGAGACAGGGTCTCCAACCCCTTGCAAGAATTGAAGATAGATCAGGCAGAAAATGATTCCCGCGCTGAAGGACAAGATCAGCGCTATATCGTTCCCCCGATAGAGTTTGAAGTAAGAGGAGCACGCGTAGAGGAATCAACTTTCTCCGGTACGGAGAAGTCCCCTGTTGAAGTAGAAAAGGGGACGGACGATGTCAAAGACGTGGACTCAGATGACTCAGTATTTGAGGTAATGTCAATTAGCTCGGATCATGATCTGCCAGAAATTCCCTCTTGTTCGGCAAATATTGTTGCCTCGGCACAAACGTCCCCTGAAGTAAAGATCAAAGACAGGAAGACGTTGGAGGGTTCAGATATGAAGATCATCTCGCTTAGCTCAGAGTAAGAGCAGCCAGAAATTCCCTCATGTTCGTCAAATATTGTTGACTCGTCAGAAAAGTCCCCTGAAGTAAAGGTCAAAGACACGGTGAGACGTTTTAGGGTTCAGATGATTCAGATATAATGATCATCT
Organism: Modiolus philippinarum; assembly: GCA_002080025.1. Classification (NCBI taxonomy): domain Eukaryota; kingdom Metazoa; phylum Mollusca; class Bivalvia; order Mytilida; family Modiolidae; genus Modiolus; species Modiolus philippinarum. The sequence goes on from MJUU01007294.1 coordinate 5,332, forward strand.
CGCAAGCTCAGACCAGGAGCCGCCTGCACTTCCCTCTGACCATGTTACTAAAGTTGCCGAGTCAAAAAGGCCCCATTGAGGAAACTAACGACGACGGGGTGGTAATTGAGGGCTCTGAAAACGAATCTCATAGCACACTTTCCGCAGATGAGGACTCGGCGAATCAGCGGGAAAATTCTCCCTTGGATGAAGGGAAAAGGATGGAATGTGAAAAATCCACTGAAAAAGACTCGTCTAGTCTACTGGAAGGAGATGGATATGGAGAAGCCAAATTAGAAACGCTTCCACCCCTCTGTAGGCGTCCACGTAAAGTTGAGCCCCTGTTAAAGTAGAAAAGTCAGATTCAAAGACGGAATCACATTACGATTCCTATTAGGAGCCTTGGAAACCACGATATCAGATTATAGAAAGAAAAGCAGAACGAATCTGAAGGGGAAGAAGACCTGCCTCGGAAAGGAAAGAGTAAGACAGCGAGGTCAAAAGAATCACCTTTAGACCGGGGTAAAGCTATGGGTAAACACACAGCGGGCAAGCCTCGAGAGAGGACAACACAGGCTCCTGGGAAGGCGGTGTCTCAAACGAGGTACTGATGCAGTATTTTGTAAGGCGAATAAAATATTTGCGCCAAGTCCACTCTGAAATGTCCTTGGCAGAAAATGACGACATCGTAAAAGAGGACGAAGTGAAACGAGGTACTAAGAAAACGGAGGCGGGAGAGATTAAAAGATGAAGCTGTGCTAGTACATGTCCAATATGTAAAGCAGACGTGACTAGAGTCGATAAGCGCTTATAGCGACGTCATACACGAAAAGGTGAAGAAAATGCAAATAAATAAGCTCTATTCTGGAAAGAGCAAGAGTTGAAATGGAAAAATTTCCGAAATGGCCATACAGCTAATTAAAATTATTGCAGTTGGAGTTAAGATATGTGTTATGGTCTCATGTTCATTTACTCCATATCCTTTCGTAAAATATAGAGATGGTGAACTATCTCTGACGGGAGCATCACGAAGCTCGCCAGAAGTAGTCTTACAGAACATAATGGAAGAATTCAGCAAGTTTTTAATTTCTAAAGGCGGCAGTTGCAAAACTGATTGCGTGAGCCCGGCCAACCGTAAGTCATGACAAATTGATGTTGCATTACTGCCTTGATCCCGTCTCCTTTGAAAAGAAAGACTTGGGGAATCTAAGTAAATTGGTGACAAGGGAGGGGTTCTGGAGGTTTTACAAGAAAAATCGATGATACTAAAACTCGCCAGTTTGAAAGGCGAGAAAGTCATTAATCTGCCGGTACTATGTCAAACTATCTATCTTCTCTTAAGAAATTTTTGCAGTTCTTTAAGATCGATCCTTTCAGAATATCTAGTTGGAGCACCCTTGACAGCTTCGAATTCATGTGGGTCATGTAAACCGTTGTTACCATTGGTTTAATAAATTAAAGCTTGATATCCAAATAATATCGACCCTTCAGCCGGTGGTTCAAGCATAACCCGTGAGCAAATGCGGGATTACATGGAATCTGCCTTAGTGGCAAAAATCCAAGGCTGGTTTGAGAAAATGAAAGGCAGTGGTGAGGGGACAAATTATGCCATAAGTAAAGGCATTTTGGCCTCATTAGAAGCCATCTCGTGATCTTAATAGAGTGCATCAATGGCAAGCGAGCAGGAGACATCGCTCATCTCACCGTAGACGAAGTACAATCGGGTGCCCTTTGTAGCGCCCTTGGTGCCCTTCGTCAAGTTTCCCTTTGAAATGCCCTAATTTACAACAATTTTGCAAGTTACAAGTCGAAATATACGTGTAACAATGTTGTCAAAACAATAATATTTGATCACCGGTAAATATTTATGAAACCTGGTGATTGTACACGAGATAATTACTGTTACAATGATCAGGTAAGTGATTAAAGGTAAAAAATAATAAATTGTGTTTAATTATGACCCAGTTAGAAAATGTCAACGACTCTTTTTCGAAATGAGAAACCAAAAGGCAGACATCGCTGAAGAAGCGACAATGGGTGCTGGAGAAGCGTCAGTTGAACACCCGGCTGAGCGGGAAAGTAGAAAGGAAAGAACTAGTTCCCCCCTCAAAGCAGATTCTTCTTGAAAAGGATCAAGAGTGCGAGCAACCACTCAAGGTAACCTGGAAAAAAGTGTGGAACGAAGAAGACGCAGTTGATATGGAACGCGTTTCCAAACAATATATCAGGGAACACGTCAAAGACCCTTCTCCGAAAGTTGTCGCTAAAGACCTGCTTGCAATACTGAAATGGGAACCGCCAAATTCATCCCGTCTATTAGATAAATAATCTGCAATTCAAATTGCAGAACGAGTCCGGTACATGGTAAGAGTAGCTACGAAGAAAAACGTGTCTTGAAGCACGTAGCTCAGCCGGGTGTTCGATCCAAGGCCAAAGTTCAGGAGTAGCCATGGATCATGTATATATTGTAAATATTGTAAATATGTTTTTTAAAATAATTCAAAAATTAGGGTTCCGCACGAAGAGCGCAATGGAGTGCTAGTGAAGGAATCACCGCGGATAACACCCAGAAACACATGAAAAAACTGTAAAAAAAACAAATTTGACTGTTTGAGTGATCTTGATAACTATATCTTAAAGGGTGGAGTTCTTCCCTCATGGCACTGAAATAGCGTGAACGACCGGTTCTTAAGAAACGTTAAGAGAACACGCGGCTGAGCGGATCGTATAGGTAAAGGGAGCTGTTCCCCTCAAAAAATAAAACCTCTCGACAAAGATCGAGAATATGAATGACTATTTAAAGCAAAATTTATGATAGAGCTGATGAGCCGGCAATAGACCTGGAAGGGATGTGTGAAAAAAACGCGTGCTAGAATGTTCTGAAAGTCGTCGCAAATAATCTAGTTGCCATATTGAAGCGGGAGCTTGCTAATTTATCCCTCCTTCAGGGTAGCTAGGAAGAAAAACGTGTTTTGAAGCACGTAGCCCAGCCGGATGTTCTATAAAACAACGGCAGTAGAATACCGAAGGAACAAAGCACAAGATTACANCCAAAAGACGGAAGACCAAAGACACCACATGCCTACAAAACACTCGAACGTTACATATACAACACAAAAAACTAAAGCACTAACAGTGTGAACTCTCAATAAACAAGAGTGACATCAGGTGCCCCGGAAGGGTAAGCATGTCCTGCTCTGTGCACAGCACCCGTCACACTGTCAGTGGGTCAATTCAGGGTAAAGTCGAAACCGGTAATGTCAAATCAGGGAAGACGCAAATCTAGCTGAAAATGTCAGTTTTTATTTGTGACACTGACATTCCGAGGCCAAAGTTCAGGAGTTGCCACGCATCATGTGTATGTTGTAAATATGTTTAAATATAATTAAAAAATTAGCGATCCGCGTGAAGAGCGCAAAGGAGCCCCGTGAAGGAGTCACCCCGGATCCCGCCGAAAACACATGAAAAAAACAAATTCAAGAGCTTAAGTGAACCTGGAATCGATCGTTTAAAGGGTGGAATTGAATTCTGCCCTAACCCTTCCGTCAGGCGCCGGGCGGAGTAAGGCGGCAAAACGGCATATAGCATTTCTCACAGCTGCAAGTGAAGTAGGATCGGCCTTGTAGCATGCTCCCATGTGAAAATGCGAAGCCGTTTTGTTTTCCCTCTGCATGTCGTCGCGGGAGTGACTTAGTCATTTTTGGGGGAAAAATTCTTTGCAATTGTGTTCATGACTTATCTCTCGCTGGTAAAACGCTTTGAGATCAATGGTGCGAAAACTGGGACAAATAGGATAGGAAGCTTCCTACCCGAGCCTTCCTCTTACGACAATAGTTTTTATCCGCTGAACGAAGTATTTACATACGGGAAGTATGAAGGCACAGCGGCAATCTCTTATGCCCCATTAGCAATGTGGTGTGACACATTCACACTTAGTCTATTTCCCATGCAGGGCAATCGTGGAGTTGGTTGGAGAGAAGACAATGTAGTGTTCTCCCGAATACCTAACGGTCTTCCCTGCATCGAAAGTAGACTTCGATTTAGGCACTCCCGTGATTACGTATATCAAAAATATTTGAATCCTCTCCTAGGACGTCAACCTGGCAGGAAAGCATGGCCTGAAATCGGAGAATTTATAAAAAATTATTTAAAAAAAATTATATACCGTCAGAATTCTCTTGTATAGTGGTCATAAGCGTATACACCATATACCCTCTTGTACCTGTAAGTGCTGGCGCGAATACGTAAACGTGGTCGAATGCTATCGAAACCAAGCATTTTTGATATACCTGGGCCTATGGAGGCCGCAGTATACGCGTAGGGGCCCTATCTGTGACCTTAACTTTATTCAGAAAATTACCCATTAATGTTTTCACGGTAACTTCATAGAACTCTTCCAAATCAACGTCTGATGCTAGATTACTACTCTGTCTACACTTTGAAAAAATTTCTTCTGTACAAAAATTTCTTCTGTATATGTTTTTTTACATTTTACACATTTGTTTTTACTTGTATAAAGCTATATGGTTTTAAATAGATATTTTATGTATTTATCAAAATTGTTCAGTATATTCAACAGTTCACACCACAATATAGCTGAAATATCGCTGAAGTTGGAGTAAAACATCAATCAATCAATCAATCAATCAATCTACACTTTGATTTATCACGATATCACCTTTATCTGATGGAGAGCCTCCCGCTTAATCCAACATTCTTATGGGCTTTGTCAGTTATCAATAAAATATACTTGTTTCTTAAATTATTATCCAAGGTTTTTTTTCTCATTTCGTTCATTTATTCCATGACGCGCAAGAGTTTTGAGTTGATATTTTCAGATCCGTTCTCGTGTTTGTCTTTTTTTTGTCGGTCCGCAATTGATGGACCTCAATTATTTTGAATTTCATTGTATAAAATGATTAGCCAGCTGGTCTAAGATGACGGGTTAATGGGACATATCGATTGTTTAGTATAAAAACAGCGGTGTTTTATCCATCTTAAAAGGGTGTGTACGTTTCCCCAATGTACTGCATTTTGCACGGTTCACTTGTCAAGATATAAATCTCCTTTGAAGACAGCAATACCGATGATCTTGGCCCATCACCACATCTGCCGTTTGTTTTTCAGTCTAATATTGTTATGTTTTGACATAATATGTCTATATACTTTCATCGCAGTTCGACAAGAATTTTAACTTGTTCGTTTATTAAATGAAGCTTGAATTGGCATAGACTCTATTCTCCCTTAATTACTCTGTTCCTAGATTTAGAAAGCTGATTTGCGTCCAGAGGGTTTTAACACACCTCGCATCAATGGAGTTACATTTTTGATTTTAGACTTTACAAGAATGTTACGAAAACTCTTTAGGTCGCCGGAACGCAATCACTAGTGGTATTGGAAATATTTTGTTCAAGTTTTGATCTTTCTCAATCAGCCCAAAATGTGTTTTATGATTTATTACAATTTTCTTAAATCAGGATGGTAGATTGTGACCAATGGGGAACTGAAAGCGAATCCCTTGGAATGGTATTTACTTTGTTGGAAGCTTTGGTAATCACACCGTCGTCATAACCACGATAGAGAAGATGCTTATGGAGCTCTCCGTGTCGATGTTTCTGTAGATTTACGAAAAATAAGGGTGAGGATAAGGAATACCATCAGGTATGGGCTAGACAATAAGCTCAGTCTATTCTTATTTGGTCAGCGATTATGGAGCCCTATAAATTGCAAGTCCACCCGGTATTCTTGAGGGGAATAATCTCCAAAGAACTCAACGATGCAATCCCTATTCTTACAGGTAAAGTGGTCGTGGCACCCTCTAAATTACTAGTTCAAGCAGTATAAATGTGGGGAGTGATCTCCAAGGAATTCTTCGAGGCATTCGCCAAGCGGAAGGGGAGGCTATAAGCATTCGTTGATGAATCAACTGCAAGCTTCCCCTTTTATAAAAATGTATGGGTGTTCTACAGAACACAAGTGTCGCCTGCACTATATATTGTAAAGAATTCATGTTTTGTTACAGAATGACGAAATCCAATAAAAGCATGAAAAATATTACTCAAACAGAACAAAAAACATTGTGAACATCTAAAATGTATATGGAAAAGTACAAAGCAGTTTGAAGGAGTTGCAGTTAGGGAAGGCATACCCCAAAGAGTCCAATAAACTAAAATGACAGTCTAAAGATAGCTAGAATCTGAAAAAATAAAATCAAAGAAAACAAAATGCATGGTGCACTTCTGCAATATATATTGAAGCATTCCTGCAACTTTGGTTGGAAAGTACTCAGTGGTCTGGGAGGAGTTGCGGATAAAGGGGGCAAACCCTAAGACTCCAATAATCTAAAATGACGAAGTCCAAAGATTGCTAGAAAATATGAAAAAAAAAATAGATAAAACAAATGCACGGTGCACATCTAAAATATATACTGAAGAAATCCTCCAAGTTTGGTTGGAAAGTACTGAGCGGTTTAGGAGGAATATGCGGATAATGGAGTCATACCTCCAATTAAAGCTTGAAAAAAAAACAAAATAAAGAAAACGAAAATGCATCGTGCACATCAACAATATATACTGAAGCATTTTTGCAAGTTTGATTGGAAAGTACCAAGCGGATTAGGAGAATTTGCGGATAACAGAGGTACACCCTAAGACTCAAATAAGCTAAAATGGGAAAGTCCCAATATAGCAACAAAATTATAAAAAAAAAAGAAAAACAAAATACATGGTGCACATCTACAATATTTACTGAAGAATTCCTGCAGGTTTTGTTGGAAAGTACCAAGCAGTTTAGGATAATGGAGGCATACCCTAAGACTCCAATTAGGTAAAATGACAAAGTCCAATTATAGCTTGAAAATCTGGAAAAAAATTAAAGAAAAACAAAAATGCTTGGTGCACATCTACAATGTATACTGAAGCACTTCGTCAAGTTTGTTTGAAAAGTTCCAAGCGGTTTAGGAAAAGATGCGGATGTTAAAATTTGGAGCCCCAAGGACGGACGGACAGACGCAAGACGATCCCTATGTGTCGATCATGCACTAGGTGCACTGTGCAGGCGAAATAAAACCATGGAAAGTTAGCTCTAAAGCACAATCCGCGCTCCAAACGGCTTGTTGACCTGTGGAAACTAGTAATTATAAATATTTAAGTGATATGAGAAATGAAGAGACATAAAGTTAGAATAACAACAGAATTATATATCTTATATTACAATAATAAATGCTAAAGCTATAGACGGCTGGTGATCATTATTATCAAAGTGATTGTACAGTTACATTTAGTATGGCAAGAGACTGATTGCAATATCACCTTTCAATTTATTTCAGATTGAAGACCACAATGACTAAAGCAAATACATAGCTTGGAACCGGAAGAACATCATATGATAATGAATGTTTCGGTCTTCCCGATATACGGAGCGATCGTGGGAATGGAAAGGGGTTATGGTTACCTCGGACTAATGAGAAGTTTCTTATAGCATTGGAAAGGCAGGGTCAAGAAATAACTTGATACCGAAGTTACTGTGGATTTAAATTCTGCATATGCGCATTTCGACAACTTATTCTCTTCAGTGTAGATAAAATCTAAACCTTTGGAAGACCATAAACTCAAAGATGTTTAAAAACTGATAGAGAACAAATAACCAATATGATCTAAAAGTAAAGCCAAAATCAGCTAAGGACGGAGCTTTGCATGAGGGAGATACTCCTTAGTTTTCAACGAAATTTACAAAAATACAATTTAGATATTGTTAGGTTCCAAATAGAATCGGCTACCGAAGTAATGACTACTGGGCTGGTGAATACCCTTGGGGACTAACCGTCCACCAGCAGTGGCATCGACCTAGTAATAACAAATAACTTAATACCGAAGTTACTGTGAATTTAAATTCTGCATATGCGCATTTCGACAACTTATGTCTCTTCAGTGTACGGGCCTTACCACATAACGGGTGATTGAAGGCGATAAGGTTAGGTTTACATATGGCCCAAGAAAGAAAAAAAAACAGAAGGTATATATAGAATGGTTAAAGACGTGACGTTTCATAAACGGTTCGGCTATTGCACCGATAATGTGGATATTCCGGATAAATGGGAGTATCTGTCAAACGTAACCTAATGAGCCAGAGGACTCAGATGCATGTGCCAATGGTAAATTACAAAAGGAAAGGTTAAAACATCAAACTGCGAATGGAGGAAAGAGCCGAAAATATGGAAGTCGGGTCACTAGAGCCCCCAAAGAGAGAAAAAGATTCAAGTACCAGGAAACAGGACTAGAAAACAATGCTGTAATGCCAGTCAATGACCTCTCGAACCAATGTAAGAATGTAAAAAACAGGTACTGCATGGAGTTCAGGTCGTTGAAGCCAAAGGAAAGGGTATAAAAAGGGTGAAAAAGTATATGCGAGATCCTCGGATGAATTGGCAGAAAACAGCGCAAGGATCTTCCTGGAGATCAGATCTTTGCAAATATAACGAAAAGTAAGACGATGCGAGAAAGGGATACCTGCCAGCCTCTCAACTAAAAAATGTTACCAGAAAAGCACGAGGTAAAGAATAAAAATTTGCTAAAGAGATAAAAGAAAACTTCTCAATCATCTCTGCTGTTTTTTTTTTATTCTGATAAAAGACCAGAGACGCTTACCCTGCATGTCTTTTAAGACAGGGCAAAAGCTGAGAACAGTCACCATGGTTGACAAATCCTCACCAGCTTGATGGCGGAAACATCTTTCTTAAAGTAGCCCCTGTTGTATTGGTCGAATCGAGTGAAGAGGAAAAACATATCATCCAAGAACAAGTTTGTCCTGCAAGGCTTCTAAGGGGACTTATTATGAACTATGATTAAAGCTCACTGTTGAAGGCCTCATGGTAACTTCAAGATGAAAGTAACAATAAAACCATTGTTCCGTTGATTTGATTTACCATGTAATTGTAGAAACTTTGTCTCATTTGCATTTACTACATATTCTCTCAATGCTTATTTTTTTCCAAGGAGACCCCCTAAGAGAAGAGCTGAAACGCCGACATCACCTATAATTCTGAACGAATCTTATCGAAATAAATTATTGACGATGCTTTCATCAGAGTTCTCACGCTACTGGGAAAACGGGAAAAAGTCAGAAATATGGAAAAAATATTGAAAAGCTTTAAAATTTGGAAAAAAGTCTTGAATTTTATATCGGTCGCGACCGTAAACAAACCATGTGTTAACTGTTTCCCTTGAAACCGGCAACAAGTAGAAGCAATAATCGAGATCTTTTTATGCGGTTTAGGAAGTGATATTTTATCTTTCGGTGGGAGTATAACAGAGGAACGTCGAGGAAATGGCGCATTTGGTATATAACCACTAATTCAGTAGACTACAATGCTAAATTTCACATGTTTTGTAAAAACAAGATGGTGTAAAGGAAAACATTGCTAAGCGACAATCGGAAAGAAGGAGCTATAGCTTCCATAAATTCCATACCTGGCAAGTACAATTTAATATTTGTACACATGTGTTTACAACCTAATCTAATTAGAATTAGATCTAAAAACATCCCATTCTACTTTTTGTTCTGATGACCTTTCAAATCAACCAATAACATTGCAGCTTCCAGGATTTTGAAAGCACTGGATTTAGGATAAAACCCGAGAATTTCGAAAAGGTCGTCAGAACATAAAGAAGAAATGATCTTGTTTGATCTAACATGCAGTTTGTGTAAGGAACAAATTGTAGATATATTTTTAATTTGATTAAACTAAGATTTTCCGTATTTTCTACCGATTTCCTAATAAAAATGTGCACTACGGATTCACGGCAAATATACGGTTAATTCAGAATCCTGGAAATAAAACACACATATTTTCGAAAATAGGCAATCATTGTTAAAGTTGATATAGGTCCCAGTGAAAACTATGCTGTATTGTGCGTCCCCTGGTAGTAGATAGGGGAATGCCCGGTCTATGCGGGGTAGCCAGGACATAATACAAAAAGCCTGAACATGTGGAAACGTCTAGCCCTATAAAGTATAGAGACCCCTTCTTTGTTTCGCGTGCAAGAGCATAACCAATGGGGCCGTATCCAAGGCTTCATTTCCTGCCCCTACCCATTTGTCCTATGTTCCAGTGGCATTAGTTGTCCATTCTTTTATATTTGAATTGATCAAATTGATCCTTTCTTTATTTCCCGTAGAAGAGCAAGCTCACTTAGAGGCGCATCGACTTAACTGAATTTTATGCCCCTATCGAGATCTCTCACTTTCCAGGAGGTAGCGGGATAGACAGTTCACTATACGGAAAGGCAGACCGCGAACATTATAGACAACTGTGTGTAGAAACACCACGCCCTATGCAGTTTAAACACCCATTATTTATTTCCTGTATAAGTGTATAGACTCACTAGGGGGCGTATGGAAGACTAAATTTCCTGTCCCTACCCATATGTCCGATATTTCAATGGAAGTAAACAATTGTTGCTTCAGTTGTCCTTTCTTCCTTTATAATTTTCCTCATATACTGATGACTTTTTGAATTGATTTACTTGTTCTCGTCCTGATATAGCCGAATATAGCTCACTGGGCGTCAAATGTAAATAATCAATCCATTAAATCAATGAATTCGCAAAAAGCAGATAAATTTGGCGAAACAACGGCAGTAGAATACCGAAGGAACAAGGGAAGCGATGACTACAAAAATCGAAGTCCAAAGACATGGCAAAAACGGTAACAGATAAAAACAAAGACAAAACAAGGACGTGAGACAGCTACAATCCACGGAAATAAAAAGATAACATTAAGAACTAAGGCACTCATANAGATGACATGACAAAATTTGTTAATGTCATATACAGAAAAATGCATTCATAACGGCCATCATTTTCATTTTTTAGTCATACATACAGAAAATATTCACACTTTAAAGGTTTTTTTTTCTCATTTGTTTTATATACAGGGAAAAATTCTCACTAAAAACGGGTGATTACGGAAACTTTACTGCTGGAATACTGATACACGTACCAGTGAAGAGGGTTAACGGGTCTGTTTACGGAGTTTTGAAGGAAAATTTGTCCTTTTATTCCACAATCGGTGATATTGACGTATTCAACTTCAAACAGTATTTTACTAGGAACGAGATGGAGTACCTGAAAGAATGTTCCCGTAAAGAAGTATACATGTTTGATAAGGGATTCGGAGGCATGCAATATAAAAAAACACATCTGGAGTCGTATCCAAAAACATTATCAAAAACAAAACAATTTTCTAAATGTGTAACCGAATTCGTATGTGGGCATTGATTTGCTATACCTTGAAGAGTATTACTTAATGATTATTTACAATATGTTGTTTTCTAATGTTCCTGTATTGTTTTTAATAAAAGTTCTGTTTCAGGTTTTTTTTAATTATACCAATATCTTTCAGTAGATGTATAAAGCCCAATTTCATAAATGAATATGAAAAAAATTGGTAATATTATATCCCAATGAAAGAGTGAAGTGTACATTAGTTTTAGACACAATAAAGTCAACGACCCGTGTTATGCACATTATTTTGTTGTTTTGTGAAGAATAATACCAGTGTTAGCAAAGATTATGCATAAAGTCCGCATTAAATTAATTTTCAGCCATCCCAGGGCCCTAATACCAAATATGAGCGTTGACAATAAATACTAGTTTATCACACAAATGTTTGGCTATATCTAGCAATATTAATTAAGGCAGCAACAATTGAGAAAATTGGACCAATGCGCGACAACTATTGATACAAATTGAATTTACCTGCGTAGTGAGCGCAAATTCCGTATTTCTAAAATTAATCGCTCCCAAAAAGATAAATAAATACTCACAAAAATTGGTAGAAAAATAAATTACATGTATTGCATAATCTATCTATTTGCCAATAGGTGGCGAATTGGAGGTTAACCAATACCCAGTAGAAGTAAAAAAATTACGACTCGGAAAAAAAACGATAGAAAAAGAAAAAAAGAAGAAAAACGGGGAATGTGTCAATTTGTCAAAGAGGCAACGACCCAAAATGGAGAAATAACAACTCAAAGCCACCATAAATCTTCAATGAACGGTGAAGAAACCCCGCACCCTATTCTGCCTATTCTGAATTAGTTCAGGTGGAAAAGAGAAATTTGATATATAATGTTTTTAAGTTTAAAATACCGTTTCTTGTTTTTTTGAAGTCTTCTTATTCAGAGAAAACTTTTCGTGTAAACTAAAATTAATCAGTTTATATTTCATAGAGTTATCGAACATAAATCTCTATTGTGTTAGCTACATAATCGCATTTGCATTGATCTTGTGTAAAATATTGTAAAACAATTTATTTACAATTTATTCACTACAAAATGTGCTGACATTTAATGGTAGGAGATAAATTCTTATAATTTTGTTTTCCATTTGAATATACTTAATAAATAAGAAACAACAAAACATGTGTATTCTTCATTGTATTTTTTCTGCTCAATATGTTTATTGCATTTATAATCTAATTTAATTTATACAATGTATTGGAATTATAAGTGTGTCATACCTATATCTGAGCATGTAACTTACTCCTTGTTAAATGTGTCATGTAATTATGTAAGCCAAAATAGTATCCTGTGAAA
>MJUU01007295.1:5148-23871 GCA_002080025.1 Modiolus philippinarum
GAAAAAGATTACACCACTTCATCCCGATTATTACCATATTTTATACACTCTCGATAGTTAAATTAAAAAATTTTAAAATGCTCGGCAAGCCTCGCAATTAAAATTTTAGAATTTAACTATCTCTAGTGGATAAAATATGGTAATGAACGGGATCTTGTGGTGTAATCTATATATATCAGTTATTAAGGATATTACTTAAAGTATCTATTAAATATTTTATGATGTAATTTATCCATTTCTTTGAATAGCTATATAAATATATGGTTTATTAAATGGGTTTTTGAATAGCTATAAATAGATTCTACTGTATTAATGAAATATTATAACATTTTTCCTAATGCAATCAAATTGATAACACTGAGTAGCCAGAAACACAATAAGTTAATTATAAATGTTTATAATTTTTAGGTAAAAAGATTTCCCGTGGGAGAGATGTTTGCTCTCTATATTTTTCAGTTATGGTGTACTTGTGCATGAGAGAATTTCTCATATGGATATACTATTCATCCTCACAAATGTAATCCAGACCACCTGTTTTAAGTGCCCACATCTCACTATTTTATTACACCAATTTTTCTTACATTCGACTTGATGAGTGCCCTGTGTTTGTCTATATGTTGTAATCGTCCACTAGCTTAAGACACTAGTGTTTTTGTCTAACAAAGGATGACAGTGATTGTAAGAGCACTTTGCGAGTTTAATTGATGTTTGTTGACAATTCCGCACCAATGACCAATGAAGACATGGAGACGATTAGCAAAGAATTCCGCTTAAACCGGTGCTAGGGGCCGTCTTGAACTTGCTATGAGGTATGAGCAAAGCTCATTGTTGATGGCCTCATAGTGACTTCAAGATGAAGAACAACAATAAAAGCGTTGTTCCTTTGCTTGTTTTTTACCGTGAATTTGTAGAGACTTTGTCTCATGTGCATTTACTCCATATCCTTTTATTCACCATTTTTTAAAAGGGGTGAAAATTGATTTCTTAGTAATGCTTGGATAATGATTGGAGGGATCATTTCGGTGACTTCTGTGTTTGAATTATTTGTTTTGATTTAATTTTCAATAACTGATATCAAAATTTATTACGTTATACAGAATCAAAATAACTATTGTGCAATGTACTAAATGTTTCTTAACTTCTACCCGGGGGGAAATAAGTGTTAAAAAAACATGTTGTTTTCAGCAATCCATGTGTAATTGTATGTCAAACAAAATACATAAAACAATCAAGTGTGCACATGCTTTACATTTGTCGTCTGCTAAAATATCATTTTTGACAACCAGCTGATCAAGTTTCAGTTTACCTAGTAAACACGAAACCACAATTAAGATAATTTGACAAGCAGATCATTTTTCATTTTAAACAGTAGCTGCATTTGTGTAGACATTTTATTTTAAGGAACTGATGTCATCCCTTTTAAAGTGACCAATAAACCTTTGACCCCTACATTTTCGAATGTAAAACATTTCAACTAAATACAATGATATAGGTCCCAAATACCTAATTCTTACACATTCCGAAATTTCCCCAAATAATTGCTCCAAGAAAAGTAACAAAACTTTGCAAGCCCTTATCATGAAAACGGTCCATCCACCAACATTCGCCAAAATGAACGAAATATCTGTCATAGCCTAACAAACATTTTTCCCATTACAATTCACTACCTATTTATTACCATTTCCGAATAATATCACAAAACATGTTTAGGGAGTTTTCTAAAATAACCCCCTCCCCTGATAACGAAACGACCCAAAACGGATACAATCACAACTTCAACAGAAACTACAAAACCCCACCAAATTTCATCAACCTACACTTACCCACTTAGACACCTCTGTGAAAAGAAGAAAAAAAATATTTTTACAATTTTACAATCCCAATAATGTCTATCCGTTGTACCGGATAGACCTTAATTGTATCTATCATTCTGTCTTAATGTAAAATATCATTTTTTGATAAAATTCGTTTCTTTTGTTGATTAGTATATATGTATGCTATATGGTTTCCTCTACTTCTGAATTGCTCTATGGTTCATGTCTATTACTCTCGATTTGATTTCCAAAAGGAGGGGGATATTATTTAAAACACATTAAGTTAAAAGCACAATTACAATATTAAATGCAAAATAATAATATGCCCTAAATATATGTCAATTTTTAAGGAATGAAACTTCGCGAAATCGTACACCAGACATCGGAAATAGATCACTGATGTGAGAAATTACATAATTTGCGACTCTCGTGTTAGTGAGGAAATAAAAATACAAATATGTACTTGACAAAATCAGAGTGTCTGAAGTATCTTTTCTGTGATGTCGTAAGCTTGTTTATTTGTTTACTTTTCTATGTAGGTCAGAATATACTTTAACGAAAGAGGGATTTGCAGGATAAACAAAGTAACAGGAGGAGAAAAAAATGATGATGGTCATTGTGAGGAAGCGAGACTGAGATAATAGGCCATAATCTAAAGCCGATAGATACTGATGGGAAAAAATATAGCTACATATGGAGCCAAATAATAAGGGGGATCCCAGCCTTTGCCCCAAAGTCCTTCATTTGTTTTACTTACATTGTATTGTTTTCATTACAATAATATTGTTTAGGTGAAACAAAAATCAGTCAATTGATTACTGAATAACTTACTAACGGACATGGACATTATAATAGTCTGTTATAAGTAATTTCTGAACCGAATATTGTCAAGTTTCACCATTAAAGCGGGTATATTAGTGAATATTTGTATTATAGGCAAGCGTTTCCAGCACTTGTAACTGTTCGACCGGTTTCCAAAAATAAACAAATTAATAAAATGAAATAAAATAAAAACAGTGTAGCTACGGGTGATGTTAACAAATCAACAGTGTATATGATATCGTTCAGGAATAAAAATAATTCGGGAAAGCTTATGTATATGATAACCTCCACACTGCTAGCTTTTTCTTCTTCGTTTTGTGTTTATCTAGATATAATCTTTCTCCTGTTGTAGATTTTGTTACATCTGTTACTGGATTTTTAATTTCAGATTTTTCATGTTTTTGCCTTTCTGCTGCCAGTGGTTTTCGTTTGCCGAAGTATATAAATGCAATCAACTCGCTCATAAAATTAAATAAGTCCTAAAGACTCTTGACAAGTTTGTGGAAGAAAATCGGATTTTCATATAGATAAACTACCCTTAAAAATTCAAACTCCATGCCTGAAAATCAGTTTGTCTCCAGTTTGCACTTACTTGTATTAGATTTTGATGGTGTAGTTACTATTGGTAAAAAAAAATATCAAAAATAATGTTTTTATGACATTGGCCAATGAATAAAGATCTAGATCTTAAAACCATCGGAAATCATTCCTGGACTATATCTTCAGTCTATTTTAATGTAAAATAACGGATATAAGCAGAAGAATACACCAATTGCGACACTTGCAATTGTATACAGCTAAATTTATCCTTGACTAGGTCAATACTTTTAATATTGGAGACCTTAATTAAGGACTTTCAACGCAGACAAAGTTTTAAACACATAGACAAATGACCTCAATAATTTCTTAAACATGTAAATACGTTATCTACAAATCTTTAATTCTATTACATATCAAATATGTCTGACTCTATTAGAATGCCACATATCTTATTCATGTACAGGTGTTTTAGTATAATTATCATTGTTGCTCTGCTTATTAATTTTACACGTGATTTCTATCCATACCTAATCGTATTTGGCACATTGCATTTAAGTTACAAATTGTTTCTAGAGAAGCGGTACAGGCAGCTGTTACCAGTCAACAAGAAAAGTGTGCTCATTTCTGGATGTGATACAGGTTTGTTGTTTGTTTACTTTGTAAATTCAGCTTTATTAATTCATTATTTTGTATGGCAACGGATGACAGCAGTTGTAAGAATACTTTGCCAGTTATTTTATGTTTATTGGCGATCCCGCATCCATGGGAAAAAAAGAACATGGTTTAGAGTTGTTCGTCAATTAGTAATGCATTCTATTCAAACCGGTGTTAGGGGCCGTCTTGAACTTACCATGAGGTATAAGCAAAACTCATTGTAGAGGGCCTCAGACTTCAAGATGAAGAACAACAATAAAAGCGTTATTTCGTAGCTTGATTTAACCATGTGTTTCTGGAGACTTTGTCGCATTTGCATTTAATCCATATCCTGTCATTGTTAATTATGTTGATTAAGGAGGTTTGCTCCTCATGTTTTGGGATTTTTGTCAGATTTTCGGAATCCTCGGGTTTTATCCATTTAAAAGTATTATAATTTTTTGCTCATTGACCCCCTTATTTTTTCCATAATTTCATTTTATACATTTTTCTGAGCATTCTGTAAAAATTTCATTGGATTCTATTTATTCTGTCACTTTCATTCATGGTAAAACCTTGATAATGTTAATCCTATGAAAAACCAGAGGAGTTCGGTTTCCCGCAAAATTTTCGATCACTTAAATCTCAAAAACTAGATCATCACCCTATCAATTTTTTTCACTTAAATTGTTTCTTTTTTTTTTATTTTCTTATATAAAATCATGTTTATTTGAAATCCTATTTAATTTCAAAAGTAGTAGCGAACCCCCTTAAGTAATTAAGTTATGTGTATTACTTTTATAAAATGAAATTGTCCCAAGAATAACATTAAATAGATTTGATTTTCAAGATGATGACAGTGTCCCATTATTAAAAGTCTAATGGCGACTACAGTTTAAACGAAACAAAAATATAGGCGATTTTATTTTTCTAATTTCTTACCCTTTAATGAAATCTGTTGTTTGTCACCCTCTGAGTTGATAAAATCTGATGTTTTTTTTGTTTTTGCTAAACCTAAGGAGAATCTCCCTCTTGCATAGCTCTGCCCTTAGCTGATTTTGGCATTCCTTTTTAGATCTTTTGATAATTTCTTCTCTATCAGCTTTATATACATTTCGGTTTATGGATTTCCAAATGTTTTGATTTGATCTGCGATAAAGAGACATATGAAGAAACTATCGTATAGTGGGAAATTTTTGCGAGGGTTTAATCTTTGCTATTTTTGCAGGTAGCAGTCATTCGCAAAATTTTAACCCGCAAAATTTAAGACCTTTTCCCAAAATCCCTCAAAAAATATCAGAGGTGATAAAAAACTTGGTCGACAAAAATGTCATTTCAATACTTAAACCTGCTGCGACATTTATGATTCAAGAAATGAAACCTCTGCCTGTAAAATGGCTTGTGAAGTTGCAATACTTCATTTCTAATAAATCTGAGATCATTTTTACCTGTGTAAATCAGCAGGAATTTTTGAAATCTCGGAAGACATTATTGTGAATTTGAAAGTGGACTTTTAATTGCGTATTTTATAAGCTGGTGCCTTCACAGTGTTTTATGACTTCCGTGTATTTTACAGATATAATGAAACCATTATTTTACCTTTTTATATAGTTTTACCTAAATGCACACGAGACAAAGTCTCTACAAATACGTATTAAAACCAAACTTTATTAAGGTCAATATCAAAACGCAACTTTACACGAACAAATAAAGGGATATGAAGTAAATATACATAATACAAAATGCTATAAATACATGGTAGGATTAAGCAAATGGAGCAACGTTTTCATTGTTGTTCTTCATCTTGAAGTCACCATGAGGCCTTCAACAAAGAACAAACACTTCTACCTCATTGTAACTTCAAGACAGCCCCTTACAACTTTACAGAAATTTCTTGCGATATGGTCAATTTCTTCATGGATTTCTGTTGTTTACATTTAATTTTCTTTCTCTTTTAATATTTTTAAGACATTTTTATCCATTTTCCCATCAGGATCTCCAAGTTGAGAAACAATCATTTTTTTACTGCATTCGTATTGCAGGTTTTGGGCATCACCTAGCAAATCGTTTGGCAGACCACGATTTCATAGTTTTTGCTGGAGTTTTACATATAAATGGAGAAGGCGCGGACAAACTGAGACGACGGCGACTGCATAACTTACATGTCCTGCAACTAGATGTCAGTAATGCTGAAGATGCCGAAAATGCTCTGAAAATAGTTAATGACAAAACCAAAAGCAAAGGTGATTGTTAATTAGTTAGTTTGCTCCAACAAACTTAATTCCGAAATGTTCACAAAAATCCCAAAAATTTCAGAGCATAATTTATTAGATGTCCAATAACCAAGTGAACTTTCTCTAAAAATTTCGACCACATTCAAGAAACAGAAAAAAATGACGACGCTTACACAATATTGCAAGGAACTTTAAAACGTTTTTAAAACTAGATGTTGTCGGAAACGACAGCTATCCCCGCACTCCCTGTTTGACACAGAAAACAGTTGTTATACACCCTACTAGGCATATTTTTTATTATTATTTTAAATCTACCTATTGATAGTCATTATTGTTACTAAA
This sequence comes from Modiolus philippinarum, assembly GCA_002080025.1. Lineage (NCBI taxonomy): Eukaryota > Metazoa > Mollusca > Bivalvia > Mytilida > Modiolidae > Modiolus > Modiolus philippinarum. The sequence goes on from MJUU01007295.1 coordinate 11,534, forward strand.
AGAATTCTAGGATATATGGTTGTTAAGTAGAATTCCAAAAAAAATAAGTTGTCTTTGAGACTTTCAGGAAATTTACCAAGATTTGAATCCATATTTTTGAAATCCAGTTGATGAAAATGTATTTCCTAAACTAAATAAACAATTTAAGTATGGTTGCCAGGTAGAATTCCAAAAATTAAGTGGTCTTTGAGACTTTCAGGAAATTTACCAATATTTGAATCAAATATTTTTGAAATCCAATTCATGAAAATGTTCGTCCTTAACTACACAAACATTTTAGGTATGGTTGCTAGGTAGAAATCCAAAAAATAAGTGGTCTTTGAGACTTTCAGGAAATTTACCAAAATTGGAATCAAATATTTTTGAAATCCAATTGATGAAAATATTCGTCCCAAACTACACAAACATTTTAGGTATGGTTGCTAGGTGAATTCCAAAAAATAAGTGGTCTTTGAGACTTTCAGGAAATTTACCAGAATTGGAATCAAATATTTTTGAAATCCAATTGATGAAAATGTTCGTCCTAAACTACACAAACATTTTAAATGCGGTTGCTAGGTAGATTTCCCAAAAATAAGTGGTCTTTGAGACTTTCAGGAAATTTACCAAAATTGGAACCGCCTTTCAGAATCCTAAGTTATCAGAATTTGGTTTTTTACCAAACACTTGTCGGAATATAAGATAATATGCCAAAAATTATAAAAAAATATCTGTCTTTGACTTTTTTAGGAAATTTACCAAAGTTAGAACCGGAACCAAAATTCCAAAAGCTTATTGCAAATCTACAGACTATATGCAACAATTCTGCATAAAGATTTGATCCCTAAGCCAAAAATGTAGGAGGAGTTTGCGTCACATGCCACATGTGTCTAATCCACATCTATGGGTCTTTGTTAAAATTGAAATCATGGGGCCTCTTGTTTGCACCAAGACCAATATCGAAAATCCGAAAGCTTATTGTGCATCTGCAGACTATATGCAACAATTCTACAACAAAATTGAATCCCTAAATCCAAAAATGTAGGAGGAGTTTGAGTTACAAGAAAAGTGTGACGGACGGACGGACGGACAGACGGAGGGTATAACATTATCCCCGAACTTTCTTCGAAAGTGCGGGGATAAAAAAAAGAACAAAGCGAGACGTACAAGTTACTTACAGTTTATTCTGCACAGCATAAATTCTGAAAGGCACAAAGAAAAATTGAGATTAAGCTACATAGAATATGCTATATGTTGAAGAAGAGATCTTATGTTTATATATGGTAGTCTGTACTCTATAAATGAAATGCATTTTACCACATTTTTGCTTCAGTAAAGTTTTATAATGAAAGACAGAATATAAAATACTACAAGTGATCAACAAAGGAATAAAAATGGTATGTTTTATCTATCCTGTCGAAAATAACTGGCTTATATTCCATTTAAAGGTTTGTGGGCAGTTGTAAATAATGCAGGAAGGTGACTTGGAACTTTGTTTAATGGAGTACTATCGAAAGTGTCATGCGGTGAACTTATATGGAGCCATAAGACTTGTCAAGACATTTCTTCCTCTGATAAGAAAATCAAAAGGTCAGGCATTCTGTGTAAAAAATAGCAAAATACTACAGTTACTGTCTTTAAAATGCAGATAAATCCAAAAACATTTGGAAATCCAGAACCGAAATATGTGTAAAAGCTGGCATAGAACACATTACCAATAGGACCGAAATAGTAAATCCAAAATCATCTAAGGACAGAGCTTTGTGAAAGGGAGATACTCCTTAGTTTTGAACATTTGCTAACTTTAAATATTGAGAGTTTCTAAATGAAATCGGTTTTAGGGCCAGCAACAAAGTACTACTGGGTACTGGGATGAAAATACCAACAGTCCACCGGCAGAGGTGTCGGCCCAGTGATAATAAATCACAAAATACCGAAGTTACTGTAAATGAATTCCTCCATATTCGCATTTCGGCACTTTATGTCTCTTCATTGCGGATAAAACCAAAACATTTGGAAATCCATAAACCGAAATATGTGTAAAGGCTGACAGAGAACAAATTACCAATAGGACCTAAATAGTAAAACCCAATCAGCTAGAAAATGTGTTAGTTTTATCATTTTGATAGGCCTTTTCCAAAACATAAATCGCAAATAATATAAAATTCCCTTTCATAGGTAAGAAAATACAATAAATACCAAAATTGCATAAAAAACGGTAAATTTTGATATGCCGTACACGTTTTTCAAGGAGTAAGCATTAAAATCATAAATATGGGAAGCCTTTATTCAAAAGTAGTCAAAAAGAAGTACTCATTACTAAAAATATCAAAATAGGAAGCCAAATTCAGTAACAAGGACATCCACCGAGTGCAATACACGAAATGAAGTCTCAGTATTTTTAAAGGGTTAGAATTTTGATAAAAACAGTAAATTTCTTTAAAAAAAAAAGAATAAAAAAGAAAGAAAAGAAAAAAACGCAAGGTAATTTTTCATGTAAGACTAGTCTGACTATTGGCCTGGTGAATACCCTCGGGGACTCTGGTCCACCAGCAGTGGCATCGGTTCAATGGTTTCAAAATACAATAAATGCCAAAGTTGCATAACTAACGGTAAATTTCAATATACCGTATACGAGAAATTATTTTTAATTCATACTTACAATATTATAATGAAAATAAATGGCATTAAGTAAAGGATTAAATAAGTAAAGATAACAGGAAACACTTACGATATCCGAAAATTACAGCCACAGGCCACAATCCACAAGGAAACTGTACAAGAAAACACAAATCTTATTATCAAAGACAAAACACAAACATAAAAAGTTCCTCACTGTGTTGAAGTCCATATGGTGACCCCTAGATGTTTTGTTTTGGGTCGTTTTAACCTGGATATGGGATGTTGTCTCCTTGACATTTACCCCATTTCCTTTCTTTTTCATAACGATAGCTGAAAGTCTAGTAAAAAGTGGAGAACATTGGTGATAAACACTAAAAATTGACAGTAGAAATGATTAGCTAAAATACTAGCGACAACTTGAGAAAATCGACATCTTATCATTAGCAATAATACATAAAGATCTATAGCTAAAAAGCTAAAATCTTGACTTTTGAATTTTAGATTTCGGTGTTATTTATATGAAAAAGAAAGGAAATGGGGTAAATGTCAAGGAGACAACATCCCATCCCCAAGAGCATCTCCAAAACAAAACATCTAGGTATATAGGGGTCACCGTACGGTCTTCAACACAGTGAGGAACCTCACACCATATAGCAAGCCCTAAATGGCACTACAAAAAGTAAAAAAGTGAATAAATCAATGGAAACAAACCACATCCAATAACCCGAATATCAAGAAACTAAAATTTTAAAAGAAGACAAGGACAAGCCAATGACCAATATATTCCAGACTCTGGACAGGCGCAAAAATTGTAGTGGGGTTATACTGTGTTATCATTTTATTGTCGTGTAATGGGATTTTCGTTCCGATTTTTCGTTTTTGGATATTTACACTGTCTTTTTCTGATCTTAGGAAGGATAGTAAATATTTCGAGTGCGCGAGGTCGATACAGTTTGCCAGGTGACACAGTCTATCAGACATCAAAGTTTGGCTTGGAAACCTTTACAGACATCCTTAGGTTGGAAATGGTAAAATTTGGTGTTGGGGTTTCAGTGGTAGAACCTGCACGTTATGATGCTGCGACGTCATGCAGTTCATCTGCAATGGTAAGATATTTTCACTATCATGAAATGATCGAAAACGACAAAAATGTGGTGAAGCTACATCAAGCTTGATCATTGTAAATTTCATACTTTAATTTTAGAAATTTAAATCCTTGTGTGAATGCATCTGTATTGCTATATACGTTTTCTGATACCCGGTAAATTCGAATATATATAAGACGTGTCTTTCCATTAAGATAAAATTTCACCCCTATATTCAGTACTTACGTTCTTGAAGTTCAACATCGCTATCCTAATTTTTTTAATTAATAAGAGCCAATCATTGTTTTGAGGGAGACTTTCTCAAATTCACTGAACCTATCTATCCAGAGATGACAGAATGTTAATCAAATAATTCATTGCATATTTTCTTTATTATTTTGAATTTTTATTTATTTTTCATACGGAGATTAACAATTAAATTCTCATGACAAGGCATGTTTAATAAAAGATTAATAAGAAGATTAGTTAGCAAATGTTTCAGAAAAAATTATTTTTAACAAAAGTAATACTTCTGGAAAAGTTAATAGTTTGGTCTTTTTTCATTGTACCTGTGCCACGTTTATGGGTTTAAAGATAGAATCTAATCAAAAGATAGAATATAGTCACTCCGTCTCATTGCTTATACAATCTTGTATGCAATAAGTACTTTATGCGACCTATTCATTGCTTGAAAGTGAAGCTTTGGAAATGTATATTGAATTTCTCATAACCAAAGTTAATTTCTAACTCGAATAAAATCTCACTGGACATGTCCCCATCGTTAATTTGACACCAACTTTATATATTTTTTCTTTACCAAAATAATGATGTTTCAGTTACGGAGAAAATAATGTGCAATACTTGTTGCCAATATGCGAGTTCACTTCAAGTAATTTATGACGTATTTCATTAAAATAGTTACAATTGTAGAAACAATAAAAGTTAGGCACGCCCTTGGTTTTTGAAAATGACGATGATGAAATTCGTGTCAAGCGATTTCTATTGAAATGAACGCAGACTCACATCCTGTTAGAGCACTACACTGTCTAACAGAAAACATGTTTAAGTTATTTTTGGTAATTAAAAATAATCATGCAGCCAGAATATCAATACTTTAATAAAAATGTCTATTTAGGGTATTTTACTTTGCATAAAAAATATAAGGTCATATTACTCTTTCGTAATGTAGCATGGCTCAAAACCACGATTCATTAATTTAAAAAATAACTTTGTGAATCTCAATTTGAAAATAAATAGGATTTCAGATAATAGGGAAAATTTTAAGAAAAAAAACAAGTTATTTAATTGACTAAGTTGATGATGCAAGTGATTGGAAATTTGGCGAAGCACTGAACTCCTTTGCAATATTCTTAGATTTAACATATGCAATGTTTTATGAATTTGACTTTAGGAAAAAGAAAAAGAAGTGAAAGTTTGTCAGAATGCTTGGAAACATGTATTAAATGAAACTATGAAAAAGAGGGGGTTCATAGTCAAAATATAATAATGCTTTTCATGAATAAAACTAGGAGAGTATGCAGATCTGACAAAAAAACAAGAACATGAGTAGCAAACCCCCTAACAAGAGTAGAACAAAATAAAGGAACACACGAACTAAACAGAAATAGAATCAGGTCTGCATCATCTGCCACAGTTGACATCTGTTTCTGCGAAGATAGTAATGAAAAATCGGATAACTGCTACAAAAACTCAAATAATGGCCCGAGTTATAAGGAAATATGTTGTCACGTGTTTAGTTCAACAGAGAAGGTAAGTAGACGGTTCATGGATACATTTAACTCTCATTAAGCCATTACTGGAGTATGCACGAAAAGAAAAGTTGATAAATTAGAAAAAGGTTCGATTAGAAGCTGTACGAATAGTTTCCAGTTTTTCTATGTTAGCTAGTCGGAATGTCCTTTATTTTAAACCGCATAGGAAAGTTTATCCGATACCGGTATATAGAAGCCAGTTTAGAAAGCTGTGCACTTAAAATAAAAATTCTTAATGAATCATGCCATCAATACCTTTATAACTGTCCGCCCCACTAGTTTCTGATAGAGATTATAATTTGTGTAATTCAAATAGTAATTATGAGCCTGTAAGATGCAGATTAAATAATTCAGCTAGATCTTTTATACCATCAACTGTTATATTTTGGAATAATCTTGATATTTTTGTAAGAAGTTTGCAAAATTTCATGAGTTTTTAAACGAAAATGTAGATTTGTATACAGCAAATATAGTTGAGACCCCCAAATGCGATTGTAGAGCACAAATTGGAGATGTAATCCCTTTCTTTTTGAATGTCCGAATAATAACCAACTAGGAACTACTTTTCATGATCCAGAAATTAGAGGCCTAACCCTAGACATTGAAACGATACTTTTGACAACCGAGATTTTGATCTTCGAGTAAATTCTAAAGTATTTGAAAATGTTGGTCTGTTTATAAGCCAAACAACGAGGTTTCCCATAGGTCAGTGGTGTCTTGACATACTGTATTAGCTGTGTTCACACTACTTGCTGCTTTACTATATAAGAAGAAGAGAACAGTCGAGAAGTTGTAATAACTTGATGTCTCATCCTGTTGCTTCTTTACCTGTAATAAAGTAGTAGTAAACTAACGACTTAAGACAGTACAACTCTACTTCAAACACATTTTACTGCTTCAGACTCGTAAATCCGTAATCATTGTGACGATCCTTTAATTTTCTGCAGGACGTAGTCGATACATGTATCAATTCGTTAACAACATAACGTGTGTTCTTAAAACCCCGACAAAAGTATCAACTGCTACATTTGTTATTTTTTATACAAATCTCATTAGGAGTCATTTGACAACATTTTTTTATGTTGACACTTATTATTAAGCATTCACACCCTAACACAAACACAGCTCTGCTGGTTTTGACTGAGGGTAACAAAGTAACAAAACAAATATTCCAAGAAAATGCCATTTATTAAAAAATGATGCAATTAAAATATATACAACATTTGGGAATGCATGCTCATTACTTGAAGTCCACTTGCACAAATAGACACTGTTGCGCTGCGCAATTCAATTGCGCATTAGAAAAATAAGAGTCGGATACGGGGTAAGCTTGATTTTCTGGCCGGAAAAGTAATTTGATGGCTTTTCCTTTGTGACGTCATAATTGAATGACGGATGTAAAACGTCATATTTCATTTACTTTGCCGCGGATTAACTCCCTTTTCCCGTAAATAATGTTTAATCCGTAAACTTTGTAAAATATCTCCGTTAAAAGCATGGTAACATATACATTTTTTAATTGTAACCAATAAATTACATCATAAACTATCTGTCCACAAAAATACATCAAATTCTCATGGATAAAAAGTTTATTTCTATTAAGCTAAAAATTGCCTTTCCATATTTTCTCCGTGCATTCTATGTAAATTTAGGTGACAAAATGGCTAAAAATGGGCAAACTTTAATCTCAATTCTAGAAAAAGCAAGCAGGGTGACCCATAATTTTTATTACAGATTTCGGGTAAGTAGGATTGGTTCTTCAATTGTGCCGACTTACAACAAAATCTCATGGATTTAAATATTACTGTCTATCTACCTTAAACGTCATGTACTAATAAAACTATCCTCAGACAAAAGGGGTGGCACCAAATATTAAGGCCACTACAAATAATTTTAATGATTACACTACACACTTTTTAAGAACAAGAACATATCAACTATCAACACAAAAATATTGAAACATTAAAGTTTTAAAACAGTATCATAATGGAGATCAAACTACAGAAAAAGTCATCTTTCCAAAAATAAAAATTCTCAACTTAAGGTGGGAAAAGTTGGGGGAGGTGGTAGAAAAAACTTCAGTTGAATCCGATTTATGACAATTTTGAATCTTTTCCACACAATTTTGCGTAATCCCACACCTCTCACAATTGTAGAAGAAAGTCCCACGTGATGATCTCCTGTCATCTCATTGGATGCTGACTGAAATTTCTAATTATAGTTTGATAAACAATAAACAAATCTATCATTCGGGCAACATAAATTATTAAATTATTTTTTTAACTAAAAAGTTTGTTTTATGTTGACACTCATTATTAAGCCTTCGCACCCCAACACAGCTCAACTCTGTTAATATTGACTGAAGGTAACAAAGTAACAAAACAAATATTCCAAGAAAATGTCATTTATTCAAAAATGTGGCAATATATAAATATATACAACATTGTGGAGTGTATGCTCATTACCTCAAAGTCCACGTGCACAACGGACAACATAAAGTATTTTTACCAAAACATCTGTTTGTTCAAAAGATTATTATTCATGTAGGTAATGTTGGCCTGTGTACTTGTCATGTCCCATGATGCATGCTGTTGTTAGTTTGCATGCAATGTAATTTTAGTTTAAAGGAGTTTTCATAAGCAATACTTTGTTGAACAAGAATCTCAATATACTAGTATTGGACCATAACCCCACATAAAAAAAAAAAAGAAGATATATTTGGTTAAACTCAATCCTCTTTCCGGTGGAACAAATATTACAGTATTTGTTCCTAACGAAGTAAACGTTGTTCTTAATGGGAGAAATATTATGTCTCTGTTTTTAATATGTCTTCCAAAGGATTTTCTGGTAGGCGGAGCAAACATATGCCGACAGACTTACGTAACTATTGACCTTTTGAATTTATACACAAAACAGTAGGTTCAATAAAATGGATACTGGGTAAATAACTGAACTTGGTGATTGAAACTAATCTACCTACATTAAGAACTTGCTGCTTTGTCTTGATAACAATTTTTCTTGCAATTTAGTGTGAAAGATTAAAAGGACTATGTGATGAAATGTGGGAAAATGCTACATCAGAAGTAAAAGAGGCGTATGGAAAAGAATATTTCTACAAGCAGTATGAAGCAATGAAAAATTGTCAAACTGGAACTTCAAAAACACCAGATCCAGTGCTGGCCGCCATTGAAGATGCCTTACTTAATGTACGTCCTAAAGAGAGATATTTGGTAGACGGGGCTGCTGGGTTATTTGACAAATCGGCTGTAAGTATTATGTTGGTTTGGACACAAGCAAGGAAATTCATAGAACTATTTCATAAATAGATTCTCATCAATCACTTTGAACCAATATATGATTGGTATGCAGAGATATTTTGAATAAAAACAGCATATCAAATAATTTAAACAATATAAATCACATAAACAAAAGGTTTGTAACTGGTGAAAGAAACTGAAAAAGGATAAAGCACATTGTGAAACAACAACACTACAAAGTCTACGAAGATATTTTAATTAGCTTAAAACGCAAATCTCGCACCGCCATTGATTTGAAATCAGTTGTTAGTATAACAAAATTTCGAATTGAAACTGTAGTCCTGTAGCCAGTGGTCCGGGATATAATACTGTAATCTTGTTATCTGATTATTAATAATCTTAAATCAGCTAAATGTCAGTTTTAATTTTATATTTTTTCCCTTTGAAGTTACTTTGTATAATGCTATTTTTATCTTGACAATAAAGTAAGATGTTTGATTTATGCTGCCATGAATTCATACTATTGAAAATAAGAGGGTTTGGATTCTACGTAAATAGTTTCAGTCCTTCAAACCAACTTTCATACGTTTCATTCAACATAATTGTTGGGCTTGGGCAAAAGCAGTTTCCGTTATAATTTTAGAAGCTATGGTGAGTTTTTGGTTGCATTACATATATGATGGCTGTGGACTGTTTGTCGTTACCCGTTTCATGCTTAAGTTACGTATTTTGCAAAATCAGTTGAGTCTAAACAAAATTGAAAATAGAAAGAAAACTCTTACCTTTTGTTTTAGAAACTTTTTCTAATAGAACATCAAAAGCAAAAAAATTTAAAATGTATGTAAAAATGTTTGATTTAAAGGTCGTCAATTTTTTGGCGGGAAAGGTTCGTTCTATTAGTCTAAGAATTTTCCTTAATCTTCCTTAGTTGCTGATATGCTATGCCTGAAATGTATTTAAATATAATTGAAAGTTGACAAAAGTTGAACATATATATATATCCTGCATATTAAAGTGATATATGACAAAATAAAATATGATCCATGCGAAAAAAATATTTTACGTGTTTGAATGGATAAATCACAAAGATATCAAACGACTCTGTAAACCGATCGAAGCTCATATTCCCTTAAAGATTTAGTTTTCAAGAGTTAGTGTTATCTTTATAGCATTCCGTTATCTGTACCATAAATATAGAAATGAATTTGTTTCTGTCATTTCAGATGCTGGCGAGAATACTTCCGTTGATCCCAGAATTCATCAGTGATCCCTTCCTAATATGGTATACTGGTTGCTGTTCTTTTCCTTCTAAAAAGAGTAAATCTGAATGAAAAATTATCTTCTTATTTTCGTTCTTCTAGATTTTCAACTTACTTTTTGCCCTTTGTGTTATTTTTCTGTAATATTCCTTTTATATGCTATTGCTTGATGGACAATTTTAATTGCACTGGAGAGATGTAAGTTGTTGAAATGGCCGTCTGCAGAATTAAGCCTAACAGTAATTTCATTGGTTTTGTCTACAGGTTAGAAAATGACGTTAACCGATCAGCTACCAAACAGATAGTCCAAACCAATGAATGCCTGATTGTGTGACGGGTGCTGTATGCAGGGCAGGAAAAGCGTACCCTTTCGGAGCACCTAATGTCACTCTTTGAGAGTTCACACCATAAGTGCTCTAAATTTCATTGTTTTATTTGTAGAGTGTTTGCATTTTGTGGTTGTGTAGCGTCTTTGGTCTTCCGTCTTCTGGTGTTCTTGCGTTTGCCTTGCCTCTGACTTTGATTTATGTAATCTTCGGTATTCTACTGCCGTTGTTTCTTTATTTTGTTTTTTCACTATTATTTACCATATATGCTAATTAATCAATTTTTCATTTCAAAGGGATTGGTCCTTATAGAGAATATATATATATATATTGCCTCTATTTCTAGTTGACATGTTCAACACGGCGGATGTCTTTTAAGAAGCAGCAGTTGCTTACTCTACCGGCGCACCTGATATCGCTCATGGTTTTTTAATGGGTCCGTGTTGTTCATTTTTGTATATGTATGTGTCATTCTTTTGTGTGCCGTGCTCATGTTATGTCTTTGTTTCATTGTTTTTCCAATTTTGCCATGTCCTTGGATTTTTTGTTTTAGACTAACGGTTCGGTTCTCACTTACTTTACCATACCTCGTGTTAATTCATCTATTTTTCATTTCAAAGGGATTGGTCCTTATAAAAACTATAATTTAATAAAATAACAAATGCTAAATTTTTCAATGACTCCAGAAAATGAAAATTTTGAAGACTATAACCGTTATAATGATTTTTTCTATGCAAAAGGATTTGAAGGAACTTTAAAAAATTGAAGATGGTACCTTAAAAATAACATAAAATTTTGCAAAATACTCCCTATTTTTCTCAAGAGTTTTTTTTAACAAAATTGGCTACTTTTCTTTTCTCCTGTTTTTTACCAATTAAATTTATATCCAGTCACCAGTTGAGTACTCATCGACTCAAGCGCTTTGATAACCGATTAATTAAAGTTGTACAGTTCATTGCTTTTTAAAAGCTACTGAAATAAAGCCTCATGTTACCCCTCTCGAAGCACATTCATTCATTCATTCATTCTTTATTTTCTCCATATAGAGATTAATGACAGTACACTGATAATTATACAAATTCAAACATTACAACATAAACATATATACATACCAAATAAATAATAGAAAAGGGTGTTAATGTAGAATACAACATCAAATTATTTAAAATATTCCTGACGACATTACATGCATGTGGTTCTGCTGTAATACGCAGCAGATTTAACAATATGAATGAAACACAAACGATGAAAGCCATCTACATCAGAATCACTCAGAAAAGTACGCGGTTGCTTCCCAAGCATTAATCGAAATAGTTGTTCATCGTCACATTCACTCAGTTCTACATAAAGTCCGACTGGAAAATTTTCTATTATTAGGTTCCAAAATATTTCATAAAACTCTGTGACAGCTATACAACTGACACATGCATGAACCATTAAATCATAAAAAGTTAGACCGCATAAGTAATTGAATTTAAGGGTTAACTTAAATTCCGTTATCGGGATAGGCCGTTATCGTTCCTTGCTGTTTCCGTTTGCACTTTTTGGTAGTCACTAAATTTGTTACCCATAATTCATCATTCAACGTGCAACTTTGCAGCCGATCGAACGGATAATTCAGACTGAAAGTTTCAAAGTAAGTATCTGTTAACATCGACTAAAAATTGCTTCGATATGTCTTCAATTTATGAAAATAAAGCGTTAAAAACATTAAAAAGAACGTTAATCTATCATTTGAAGTAATCAATCGGCTTAGAATAGCCGTATTTTTGTCGTCTGCAAATTAAAAAAAAAAAATGTGAATTTATCATAGCGAATTAAGTAGAATAGAATTTGTCATGTTTTTCATCGTTCCTTTTTGAAACTTGAAAAGAACAAGTAAGATAAAGTCACATTCGACATGTAAATTGAATAATTTGGTATATTAAAAATGCTAATACAGATTCGCTTTGAAGAATTTTACTTCATTTACAGTTTTTACAATTCACTATTTTACTTTTTGTTTGTTGGTTCATTTAGTTTTGTTTCTTTGTTAGTT
>MJUU01007298.1:0-29763 GCA_002080025.1 Modiolus philippinarum
ACTTTTTCTTTATTTCATATTAAACTAGTGTCCGCAATACTAAAACTTGATAGAATTGAACCATACATATAAAAGATAGGGCACTTTTTCACTATTTCATATTATACCTGTGTCCGCAATACTATAACTTTATAGAATTTAACCATAAATATAAAAGATAGGGCACTTTTTCTCTAATTCATATTATACCGGTGCCCGCAATACTATAACTTGATAGAATTGAACCATCAATATAAAAGATAGTGCACTTTTTCTCTATTTTATATTATACCGGTGTCCGCAATACTAAAACATGATAGAATTGAACCATCAATATAAAAGATAGGGCACTTTTTCTCTATTCTATATTATACCAGTGTCCGCAATACTATAACATGATAGAATTTAACCATAAATATAAAAGATAGGGCACTTTTTCTCTATTTTATATAATACCGGTGTCCGCAATACTATAACTTGATAGAATTTAACCATAAATATAAAAGATAGGGCACTTTTTCTCTATTTTAAATTGTAGTTCTATTTTATATTATACTGGTGTCTGCAATACTAAAACCTCATATAATTTAACAATAAATATAAAGAAAGGGGCAGTTTTTCTCTATTTTATATTATACCGGTGTCTACAATACTTAAACTGCCTATGGTTTAACCATAGATATAATAAGTTAATCTGATTAGACTTTTATTGTTTTACTATATTGAACAGGTTGATATAGCATTGAATGAAATTGATTAAATAAAGGTTTGCGTTCCTAAACAATAAATGTTTTTGTGACGGAAAATCGCCAGACGTGATACTTAAACTGATAATATTTTATTTTCTTCTTGTAAAATCGGGGGTTGTAAAAAAAGGTATATTTCGAGTTGAAAAAAAATAAACAACAACGGTGTTTTGCAAAAAACTGGTAAACCTATCTATAAAATGCGGAATTTAAATAAAACGAGTAAACGCATGCTACACGATACACGCAATGAACGTTACACGTTACACGATACACGATACACGATGAGCGCACACGATTTACACGATGAACGCAAACGATCTACACGATGAACGCACACGATTCACACGATGAGCGCTATTTTGGGAATGTTGCACGTTTCCATCGCTGTATTATATCGATGCCCGCAATACTTCAACTTGCTGCAATTTGACCTAAAATATATAAGAAAAGGCAGATTTTTTTCATTCGATATTATATCGATCCCCGCAATACTTCAACTTGCTGCAATTTAAACCTAAAATAAATAGCAAAAGGCAGATTTTCTTCATTCGATATTATATCGATACCCGCAATACTTCAACTTTCTGTAATTTAACCTAAAATATAAAAGAAAAAGCAGATTTTCTTCATTCGATAATATATCGATGTGTGCAACACTTCATTTTTCTGTAATCTAGCCTAAAATATATAAGAAAAGGCAGATTTTGTTCATTCGATATTATATCAATGCCAGCAATAGTCCAACTTTTTGCAATTTAACCTAAAATATATAAGAAAAAGCAGATTTTCTTCACTCGATATTATATCGACTTCCGCGATACTCCAACTCTCTGTAATTTAACCCAAATATATAAGAAAAGGCAGATTTTATTCATTCGATATTATATCGATCCCCGCAATACTTCAACTTGCTGCAAGTTAACCTCAAATAAATAGCAAAAGGCAGATTTTCTTCATTCGATAATATATCAATGCCCGCAATACTTCAACTTGCTGTAATTTAACCTGAAATATATAAGAAAAGGCAGATTTTCTTCATTCGATATTATATCGATGCCCGCAATACTTTTAACCTAAAATATGTAAGAAAAGGCAGATTTTGTTCATTCGATATTATATCGATGCCCGCAATACTTCAACTTGCTGCAATTTAACCTAAAATATGTACGAAAAGGCAGATTTTCTTCATGAATATTATATAAGCCCAAAACATGTGATACTCTATGTATTAATATGTTAATATTTTTTAAAGTTGTAAAGTTGCAGTTGTAAAAATCTATATTATCTTTCGAAAAATAGAATTAAGGGGACGACCAGTTGATGTTCAGGGGTGGGGATTGGGCGATTTTCTTAAAATAAATAATTTAATCTTGGTCCCACCTGGGACTAATATTAGTCCCAGGTTTCAGAGAAAAAGAATTAAATATTTTAATCCTACTTGTCGTGGAAATAAATAATGTATTTGTTCGAAATTTTCATGAAAACAAACATTTTTTCTAGGCAAAGAAAACGGGCAAATTATTTAAATGTAGACTTTTGAATGAAAGCGCTCATCGTGTAAACCATGTGCGTGTATCATATCATGATACACGCACATGGTTTACACGATGAGCGCTAATTAATTTGGGAATGTTGAACGTTTCCATTGCTGTAAAATCAAAGTAGTCAGGGCTCTATGGCAGGTCAGAGCAGTCAGGATTCTACGACAGGTCAGAGCAGTCAGGGCTCTACGACCAGAAAAAAGGTCAAAGCAGTCAGGATTCTATGACCATAACAGGTCAGAGCAGTCAGGGCTCTAGAACAGTTCTAAAATTAGCTTAGAGTAGCTTTTATGACTGCTCTATGACTGGTCCAAGTTAACTTGAAAACGGTCCTAAGTTAACTTAGAAGAGCTTTTATGACTGGTTCAAGTTAACTTGGCGAGATGTTATGTCTGCACCCTACTGTAAGTAGCATAAGTGAGAGGCCAGGTCACTGGATCCCTAAACCATTTAACGGGTACCTGCAGAATATCCTATTGATATCCCCATTATGTAAAAAATGTAAGTCACTTCACAGCTTTTATGGATTTTTAATATCAGTTTCCGGCATTTCTAACAAAACTTCCGTGAAAACGAGGATAAGAAATACCCTGTTTGCGAGTAACACTATATATGATATTAAATAATCATATCTGTTATAAAACTTTTTAAATAGGGAATAATACATGGCAAAATCCGTATCACATGCCGTATCATCCCGAGTTACAAATATCAGCACGAGGGCCTCTGGCCCGAGTGCTGATATTGGTCGAGGGGTGATACGGCATGTGATACGGATTTTGCCAGGTATTATACAGTTTATCATATATTTAAACAGAGGACTACTAATCCGAAAAATACTGTCAAAAATACGGATTTTGCCAGGTATTATACAGTTTATCATATATTTAAACAGAGGACTACTAATCCGAAAAATACTGTCAAAAATTGAAATCGGTAAAAACACAATTTCACCCCAAATCAATCTTTGTTATCCCCGAAAAAATTTTTTGCCCCCCAAAAAATTGCCCCCCCAAAAAAAAATTTCAACCCCGAAAAGTTTTTTAATAAAAAAAGAAGTACAATTGAAAAAAAAATTTTCGAAAAAAGGTATGTGATAAAGGGTAAGCCATGCGATAAAGGGTATGCGATAAAGGGTATGACGTCATAGTGTGAATACGGAATGAACATCATGCACTGTATCACACATTCAAAACGTCTGTATTTATTACTAAACATACGATAAATGTATTTAATGATTCATGAAATTTGTAACCTTGTTATAACGCTCAGTTAGGTCGTCAAAAGAAGATCAAACGCGTGAGACTTGTACCACTTAAATGCACTCTGTAGAATGGAGCAAGATAAACATCGAATTAAAAAAAAATCGAAATTATTTTACGAAAGGCTATGGAGTAAATGAACATGAGACCGTAACACATATGTTAACTCCAACTGCAATAGATTTTGATGAGCTGTGTGGCCTTTCGGAAATTAATTCCCCATCAGCAGCACCAGAACCCAAACATAGGAAATTCACAATTTCAAAAAAAATGTCTTACATTCATAAAACCAAACAAAATCCGAATAATAACTAATATTAAATATAGCTAAGGACAAAACTACGATGGAGGGAGTTAAAACTTAGGTTTTAGGTTTTTGTAAAAATGAAATCAAAAACATTCTTTTCATCATAAATTTTAGTTTTAATTTAAGTAGAATCAATGATAATAGTTAGATCTAGAAAAGGGCACGATGTGGAATCATTTCAGCTTATCAAGTTTCAGTTCATGTGGTTAAATGATGTCCACATAATCTAAAACAATAGAGATTGTAAATGGTAAGCATATCGTCAATATACCTGCTGTAACATGTATCACTGAAAATAGAAATGAGCTGATCACAAACATTTTTACGGTTTCATTTTATAGTTTTTTTATGAAGTAACAGAACAGAAAAAAAATGCGATGAGAATGAAAGGTGCTCAATAGGTACCCATGGGAATTACAATAACCGGCTCATAAATAGTGTTGTCAAAACGAACATAAATATTGTCCAACAAGGGATTTGATTAATGCCTTGATCGTATCATCACATGAATTCAAATTTGAATCTTGGCACGATAAATAAATATGAAGCGGGGGTTGTGGCGGGTTAGAATTTTTTCGCCTCATACCATGGGGTCGAATAATGGATGAAATTTCGTCTTCATGATATTCAATAAGTAATGGAATCTTTCAAAAAATTTGGACAGGAAGCTGAAGTTGCACACACGACTCATATTCAATACGGAAAATTCATAGCGGATTTTGATTTTTTTTTTCGCTCTCCGCAAAACTTTACGAGGTCCAAAAATCGAAAAAAAATTGATTCCATGGAACTCCTCCTACTCTTGATCAGAAAAACTTGACATGTATGTGTAAATAGTACTAAAAAAGTTGTCTGCGGCAAAGTTTTTGACATCTTAAATTAGCCCTGAAATCAGAAAAATAAAAGAAATTGTCTTTTTTTTCGCATTACGAGTTATCCAGTAATGGTCGACATTGTGTGAAGTATTTGTGCCGTGATTCTGAAACTTTGCATATAAGATACATAATATGAATCCTATTTACTGATGTTAGTGGACTAAAAACTCAACGGCTGGAGACATGACTTTTGGGCACTCAATTTAAATTTTTTTTTTCAAATATCACGATTAAGCATTTTAGCTTAACAGATCTTTCAATTTTACTTAGTACAGGCTTAACCATTTCACTGTCTTGCGGTATGTCAATAGCATTTGCTATTGAGTTGCGACCAGAAACTTCCGCAATAAAAGGGGAGGATTGGCGCACCATAAAACCGGTTTAACCCACGATCTCTTTTTAAATGCCTGTAACAAGTCAGGATCATTGTGGTCCCCGGTGAATTTTTACCTGCTTTGTGTTTTTGCCTCTTTGACTTTGGCTCTTGACAATTCTTTTCGGTAATTTTGTTGTAACCCCATTTATGTTTTCACATTGATTGTAATAACTTGACAGATCTAAGGATGTTGATTTGGAAATGGATTAGGATTTCAACTTTGATAAATTTACAAAACATTACAAATAGTTGGAATTTATGTTTAATCATAGCAGCAATTCTTTTCATGTTTACAACAAAGTTAAGCAGTTAATTTAATAAACAGTAACTTCGGTATGTTGTTATTTAAAATTCAAAAGAATTATTCCAGTTTTGGTAAATATCCTGAAACCCTCAAAGATATGTTATCTGATTGACGGTTCGGTTCTCAATTACTTTTCAAAGTCTACCTAGAATCCATATCTTGTTCAGTTACCTTCAGTACTAATGCATATTTTAAAAAGACAACTTGCAAAACTCTTAAATTCTAACTTTGGTAAATTTCCTGAAACCTGGAATATTAAATAGCAACAATATCTTTTTAATTCCTTACAGTAATGATGATGATTATGAAAAAAAAAGGAAATGGGCTAAATGTCAAGGAGATAACATCCCATATCCAGGTTAAAACGACCCAAAACAAATCATCTAGGGGTCAACACAGTGAGGAACCTCACACCATATAGCATGCCCTAAATGGCCCCAAAAAGGAAAAGAAGTGAATAAATCAATGGAAACAAACCACATCCAATAACCCAATGTATTGTCTTTTCGTCCCTTTTCCGGGCAACGGGTGACAGTGTTTGTTAGAGTTCCTTGCAGAAAAGCTTAACTTTTGACCTTACATGGCAATTAGGGGTTAACACAACTTTCACGCATTTTTACCATTGAAATAAAAGGGACGTTTGACTTCATTGACAATCTTAACAACCCAAATGAAGATTTTTCTGTCGAAATGTAACCAAATGCAGGTTTATGCCACTAAAAAGGCGTAATTTAGAATTGTCTTGATCCGTATGTTGCCTAACCGGAAGTTGCTTTACAGCTGCCCACAATCTTTTAAGACACGAATTAGTTACCTTTAAGAACGTTAACTTCTTCATTGGTCGATGATTAAGCAAACACATAGTTGAAAATGGTGGTCACACTGGCTACTCGTTTTGTTATTTCCATTTTTATCAATATGTGTTGTGATTGGTCGATTCGTCGTCATTTTCGCGGCAAAATTGTTAGGATGAGTGTCCTATGATCGTTTATTTGTTGTATTGTCTATTGGTCCCTTTGTCAGTAAAACAGATGACAGTGTTTGTAAGAGTACTTTGCCTGATATATTATGCTTATTGACGACCCTGCATCCATAACAAAGGATACATGGATGTAGCGTGTTTCAACATTAAGCAATTAAATTCCGCTCAAACCGGTGCTAGGGGACGTATTGAACTTACTTCGAGGTAAGATAGTATGCTCTTTGTTGAAGGCCTCATGGTGACTTTAAGATGAAGAACAACAATGAAAGTGTTGTTCTATTTGCTTAATCCTACCATGAAAGTAGAGGCTCTAAAGAGCCTGTAGTTCACCTTGTGCATGGCTTACATAGACGGTCCAAATAACCATAATATTAAAGGGTCTCATTTTCTAGTATGTTAAATAGACCTTAATTTAATATGGCCCGATGTTTCAGAGGAGAAGATCTTCCAATGCATTTTCCATAGGGCCATTTGTTCCCTTCTTATGGTAGTTTTGAATGATGCACAGACATCATGAACGCATTTTCAAAAGGGACCACCGAAGGAATATTGTGTCCAAGTTTGGTTCTGATTGGCTATGTAGCTTAAGAGGAAAAGATCTTTGAATGCTTTCCCATTGGGTGCAAATTGTTAAACTAAGTTCCCGTTGGTGGCCATCTTGGATGCGATGCAGACTAGCAAGGGCACCAACTAAGGACAGTTGTGTCCAAGTTTGGTTCCAAATTCCCCGCTGGCGGCCATCTTGGATGAGATGCGAGCATGTCAGACAATTTCAATCATGAGAATTAAATGAAGTCCTTAACATGATGAACATTTTTGCATCTAAAACTTACCTCTATCTCAAATCGTTTTCGAAATATAAGGCAAAATGCATAAAATTACGAATATTTGACAAATAAAGGGCAATAACTTCTAAATTGGCATTCAGATTTTCTACAAAATTTCCAGTTGGGTAGATCTTGATATGTTTAACATTGTTGCAATTTAAAATTGACCTTTATCGGTTAAAGAGTTTCTTTGATAAAAAAATTAACAATATCAAATTTTAAAAATTTGTCGGAAAAAGGGCAATTACTCCAAAACGGTTCATCAGATTTTCATCAAAATTGCAGGACAGGCAGATCTTGTCATGTTGATCACTTCTATGCAACCTTGGTATTTACTGTTTTTTTAACCATGTCAGATTTTTGATATCTCTAATGGGTTTTGAGTTATTTGCCAAAAACAGCAATTTACCCTTATGTTTAGTAACAGCAGACGTTTTGTTTGGTCCTTGGACTGATCGAACACAATTTTGAATCAAGACACCCTGGTAATGATCCAGGCCAAGTTTGGTTAAAATTTGTCCAGAGGTTTCAGAGGAAATGATTTCTGAAAAAGTTTACGACGGAGAGACGGACAACGGACGGACGCCAAGTGATGGCAATTGCTCACATGACCTTTTAGGGCAGGTGAGCTAAAAGGGCTAACAGGAAGATCTACAATGACGGAAAATTACAATTAGATGCCACAATTTGCCGGGAAAAACACATGAAAATGATGAATGAAAGAATATGAAGTAAATGCACATGAGACAAAGTCTCTACAAATACATGGTAAAAACAAGCAAAGGAACAACGCTTTTATTGTTGTTCTTCATCTTGAAGTCACCATGAGGCCTTCAAAAATGAGCTTTTCTCATACCTCATAGTAAGTTCAAGACGGCCCCTGGCACCGGTTTGAGCGGAATTCTTTGCTAAATGTCGACCAACGCTACATCCATGTCTTTTCTGGTCATGGATGTGGGATTGTCAACTAACATTTTACAATCACTGTCATCCGTTCCCCGACAAAACCACTAGTATCTTAAGCTAGTTGAAGATACAACATATAGACAAACACAGGGCACTCACCAAGTCGATTGTAAGAAAACTTGGCATAATAAATTAGTAGGATGTGGGCACTTTAAACAGGTGGTAAGAATTACATTTCGAAATGTATGTGGTTACTCCTAATTAAACAATAAGTAGTGAATGAGACCATCGTATAGCAACTAAATGTTGGTCTAATTTGCTAAGTAGATTAGAAAGGAGATCATCAAACTTTGTTTCATAGGGCACACCTTAGCTTATACAACATCGGCAGTAGAATACCGAACGAACAAAGCACAGGATTACATCAATAAAGTTCCAGAGGTAAGGCAAACCAAGAACACTAGAAGTCGGAAGACCAAGGACACAACACACCCACAAAAGACACAAACACTACAAATACAACACTAAAAAAACTGAAGCACTAACAATGCGAATCCTTGTGTATGTTTTCTTTCAACGTATTATGTCTGGAAATCCTGCAGTAGCATCACAAAAGTTAAGGTCTGGACACAATCGGTAGCAATAAAGCCATTTTTATTGATACATAATAGAATTACATTCATAAACTTAATACAAAACCTTTGTATTTTATTAGTTTTATTTAACCATGATATGAATTTATTTACCTTCTATTTGTAGACTAGCAGGGTCATGTTTATTATTTTCCATCTTTTTATCAATGTGCTGAAATGCATGAAACACAGTGAAGTCAAAATGATAATACTTTATTAAATGCTATTCAAGTGTTTGTCTTAATTATTTTAACTTTCATTGTAGCATTTTTTTGGAAGATCACGACTCGGGTACGAATGAGCCAATTGAATTAACAAAATACCGAAGTGACTGTGAATTATTTTCTGCATATGCGAATTTCGACAACTTATGTCTCATCAGTGCAGATGATACTAAAAATGTAATTGTGGCTAACATACAACATCAACGGTCGCCAAGGGTTACAAAGATGAACATATAAGGGTTTTAATAAAGTTTCAGTTAAACACAACAAAGTCGATGCCACCGGTTGCGGACCAGAGGTCCAAGAAATTATTCCTTTACCAAGTAGTCTGACATGAAAATTTTACATTATATTCATAGAAATTAACTGTTATCAAAATTCTAACTCACTAAAATACCAAGGCCTCATTCAAAGTATTGCACTCGATGAAGAATAAGACCTCCTATTTCAATAGTCTTGGTAATGAACATTTTTTTCGAACTGTTTTCTAATTATGACTTACTACATCGAGTACCGAGGTTATCCACCGGGTGAACTTGGATATTATTTTATAGAAAAATGTCATGAAAGGCCTACAAAAATCACATTACAAACATGTTATGTTACTGTGTGCAGGCAAGCAGAAAGAGGCACCATAGACTTCAAAATTGACAGTAACTTTGATATTCAGTTATTTCCACTTGCTATATATAAATTATATAAAATGTCGCTTAACTTAGTTCAGGGAAATAACAAAAGATAGATTTTTCCTTTTTTCTGTGATTGGAAGTTTATCAAATGCACTTCAAATTTTTCTGGTGACTATTTTATTATATCAAGTTATATATCATATCCAAAATATTACCTTGTTATAAGGCCTGCTGTTTTATTAAGTACAGAGACCATCAAGCAATCTCATTGAAATTAAATCATACTTCTGAAAATACTGGTAAGGGGTACTTCAAACTTCTACAGGGATTTACGGGACGCGTAAAACATTCGTCTGGTCTGCTAAAATAAATGACAGGACGCACGTTTTATCAAAATATGCGTCCGACGGGACGCAACATAATTAATGTATAATAATGGTAAGTACATCTAGATCTGGCACCAAGTTGTGTAGAATCGCTAATCTACCCAATTCCCATTAAAGAATTTTATTTGAAATTCAAGATCAAGGCGATACACTCTAAAACAATTCGTTTCTATATCTAAAATTCATTTTTTGGAATCCATCGGATGTTATCATTACAAGTCAAGCAAATACAGGTGCGCGCGCATCCTATCAGAAATATATTCGGAGATTAAACTTTAACGGTATTGGGCAAAAAGTTGTGGCAAATAAGCAGTTGAAGGCCGCGTAAAGGGGATGTCGAAAGAACGATAGTTCCAGAATGATCGGACTGATTGACAGCATCATGACTTGTGTCATTTGTGCTCGGGCTGGGTTAAATACAGAACTAAATACACACCACAAACTGATTTTTTCAATTTGCAGTATTATCAGCATGATGAAATGTATCTTTGCTCTTAACTAAAATTTCACTACCACCTGAATTTGTTTTTAACGACTCCGACTATAGAGCTGCCGGGAGCGTCCCAAGATAGTTGATAGGGAAAGTCAGGTCATAATGCTAAAAGCCTAACCACGAACCATTCGGTACTGGACGTAAAACCAAAAAAAAAAAAAAAATAATAAAACTAATCAATGAAGAAAAAAAAATTGTGTGACCTCCTGGGACCCACAATTCTTTCATAAGGACCCATGCAAATCTATATGGTGGGTCCCTCGGACCCCACACGACAGAAGTGGAGGTAAATCCCTGCTTCTACTTGGTGTTGTGAAATACCAAAAACTGTAATTGATGTTTTATCAAATAAATACATTGTAATATAAATTTAATCCTAATATTTAGGAACTAACAACACTTTGGGACTTATTTAAAATAGACATTAAGAGAAATTCTGTTAATCTTAAGCAAGAAAAAAAAACTAGAACAAAAATAAGAAACATTGCACCAGATTTAAGATGATACATGTAATTTAAGTGTAATATGAATCCTGGAGATACATGCAAGTTCGGTATTTTTTAATACACAATGTATTTCTGATAATATAAATTTGGCAATCTTATATTGAGAGAAGGTGAGATCCAGAGTAAAATGTATAGAAGAGGGAGAAGAACAACGGAATAATTTTTTGAGTTTAGAATAATCTAGACTATTTAAAAAGAATATTACCACTTTAAAAGATGGGGGGGGGGGGGGGGNTATTAGTCCAAGAGCTAAGTAAAATCTTAGATATTGAGAAAGGGGTACATGTTTTATGAAAATTTACACACAGAACAATATCCAGATAGACGGAAAACAAGACAATATAGAGAAGACACTACAATAGAAGGACACTTTCAGAAGAGCAAAGTAGCATATTGGAGGGTATTTCATCTATTAAAGAGTGTACAAATTTCGCATTTAACATGAAATTAAACAAATCACAATGTATTGATATTCTAACTGTGGATCTTTATAGACAAACATCATGAGAACATCTTAAATACTTTGCTGTCGAGGTTTTCAACAAATGTTACGAAATAACTAAATACCGAAGTCGCTGTGAATTTACTTTCTGCATATGCGCATTTCGACAACTAATGTCTCATTAGTGCAGATAAAATCTAAACGTTTGGAAGACCATAAACTCAAAGATGTTTAAAAACTGATAGAGAACAAATAACCAAAGTGATCTAAATTTAAAGCCAAAATCAGCTAAGGACAGAGCTTTGCATGAGGGAGATACTCCTTAGTTTTCAATAAAATTTACAAAATTTTAGATATTCGAAGGTTTCAAAAATAATCGGCTTTCGGGTCAGCACCGAAGTACTGACTACTGGGCTGGTGAATACCCTCGGGGACTAATAGTCCACCAGCAGTGGCATCGACCCAGTGGTAACAAATAACTAAATACCGAAAATAATGAATTACCAATTTCATAACAAATGGGTCTAATTACACTTATATATAAAATGACCCCTACAATCTTGATAACTATCGTCCCATTATTCTACTGAATGTTGATACAAAAATAATTGCAAATTCATTAGCACAGAGAATAAAATCGATCCTGCATAATATTATTTACAGTGATGAGAATGGTTTCATTCGATCAAGATATATTGGGTTTAATATTCGCGATTTCGAGTTTTAATTGATTTTTTTTTATATAATTTATGTTGAGGGGATATTTTATTCCTAGATTTTTCTAATTTAAATCTTTGATTCTTTGGAATGGGAATTTATGTAAGAATATAATATTTACTGATATGTAGTTTGGTCAACTGAAACATTGAAGGCAAAAAATTGGGGATATAAATTGGTTTACTGGTAGTAGTATATATGTACCGTTCAGTTCGTATTAGAAGCTGGTCGAGGAGCAGTCGAGGAGATACTGTATTAATACTATATAAATACCTTTGTATTTGTCGAGGAGCTGATGTACATTAGTATGACATCGACATTTGGCTTCGCCATATATGTCTCGCCTTTAGCCTTGGTCTCGCCTATTGAAGTGCTTATGTGCTTATGTACTAATATTCTATGGCTTCGGATTTGTCGAGGAGCTAACAGTATATTCAATGACTTTGGATTTGTCAAGGAGCTAATAGTATATTCAATGGCTTCGAATTTGTCGAGGAGCTATTGTTCTTTTAGTTTATTCTATGGCTTCGGATTTGTCGAGGAGCTATTGTTCTATTAGAATATTCTATGGGTTTGAATTTGTCGATGAGCTATTGTTCTAATAGTATATTCTATGTCTTCGTATTGGACGAGGAGTTATTGTTTTAATAGTATATTGTATGGCTTCGGATTCGTCGAGGAGCTACTGTTTTAATAGTATATTCCATGGTTTTGGATTCGTCGAGGAGCTATTGTTCTAATACTTCATTCTATGGCTTCGGATTTGTCGAGGAGTTATTGTTCTAATACTTTATCACATGGGTTGGGATTTGTCGAGTTTGGCCTTGCCACGCGGTCGCCTTTATTGTGGTCTGACTCTCTAGGATGCTTTCATTATTGAAGCTTGGACGTCGCCCTAAGTTAAATATGCAAATGGGATAGATATGCAAATGAGGTGTTACTAATTAAAAACAGTTCACTTTGGTATTGAAATAGTTCTAATCTTTACCTTAAGCTCTAACACTTATCAACTATAACCCTAGCCCTTACAATAACCTAGCCCTAACCATGGCATCTTAACCCTTATCTACTTTTTTTTTAAAACTATAGCCAAATTTTTTTTTTCAAACCTAATGATCTAATCCTAATTTATTTAACTTTAACCTATTGCTGTAGTGCTTTTAGAAAATCAGTAATGCATTTTTTTTCAGTCACTATCACACTCCAAGCTGCCCTAAGCTTTTGTGTTCTCTTGCCCAGCTCTGACAATTCTATTTGTACTGTCTCTCTTATCCTAACACTAACCTTTAACCTTATACTTACACTACTTCAAACTTTCAACTTAATCTAAATCTTAATCGTTTTGATTGCTTTTTGTACCTCTAATTAGAGAGAGTTACTTCCCTTGTTTATTATCATTTTCTCAAACTATTGGAGTTATTTCCCTTACCCCAACTTCTAACCCTAACCTAGGTTAATAGGAAAACTCTTTATTCATTTATTTTTTCAAATGTTGTTCTAATATTCTCATGTTATCCTCCTTGAATCCAGCTTCTAACCCTAACCTAAGCTGCTATGATAACTCAATTTTTATTTTCGAATGCTATTCTAATAGTCTCAAACTATCAAAGATATCTCCCTTCTAGTTGCTATGATAATTCTATATTTATTTTCGAATGTTATTCTAATATAATTAAACTATTGGAGTTATCTCTCTTTTATCTCTAATTTTAGTTGCTATGATAACTCTTTATCCACTTGTTTTTCTATTTGGAATCAGATTTTCTCAAACTATTGGAGTTATCTCCCTTACCCAACCTCTAACCCTAACCTAAGCTGCTATGTAAACTCTATATTCATTTATATTTTCGAATGTTTTTCTAATATTCTCAAACTATTGAAGTTATCTCCCTTCTATCCAATTTCTAGGCTTAACCTGAGCTGCTATGGCTACTATTTTCATTTATTTTCAATTATTTCTTATTTTCTTCATTTTTTAAATACTATTTTTTATTTAATTTTATACTTTTTTAATAACCATAGTCACTTTCCCCTTTCCATAACCTAACCACTAAGGCATTCTCCTTGAACTACCTTACTCTCTCGTTTCTTGGAGGTCACCCTGCGTTTATCTAGGCTTGTGACTGGCTATCCGATAGGATAGGCCGCATTACCCTCCCTCTGTCCCATTTGTATTTAAGCTATTGGGTGTGTTTTGATTTTGTTGATGTAGAATGTCATATTCGTAAGAAGATGTATTGTCCATTTGGTGTGAGGTCTCTGTTGTCTTATGTATTCAAGGAGATCTTGTCGGTCTACTTCATCGATAAGCTGGTGAAGATCATCTTTATTTTTTATTAGCATGGGCACTTCCAAAAATCTGGTGTTATTCTGGCTGGCATGATAATATCTCAATTCATCTTTGTGTCTGTCTGGCGTCATTGTTTTTGTGTCTAACGTCATTGTTTTCTGTGTTCTCGTTTTTGCCCTGTCTTTGGACTTCGATTCTTGTGAATTTCACCCCTTTGTTCCTTCGGTATTCTACTGCCGTTGTTTCTAAATTCCGCAAATTAAAGCCAAAAGAAAAATTAATTTTAAAGCCTGACGTCTGTTGATAAAAAATTCCCATAATTTCTTTGGGATATTTGGTAGAGAGCTGTCGTCCAAAACGAAGTTGTATCGATCCTGTACAAGGTTTCCTGTATTTTGTGCGGTGCGAATGCTTGGCCAGTTTTTAGGTACAACTGTCGAGTGACACGATCTTCGGGCAAGATGTCTGGTCTGGTAGGATCCTCATCGGTTGCTGGTGTGGAAATAGTCTTGGCTGATGGGTCGGTTGGTATTTCCTTGCTCTTTTCAGGTTGATTTGTAGTTGGTTTATCTCCTTTTCCAGATTGTGATGTGTTGGGTCTGTTCATCATCGTCATAAGCTTCGTAGGTTTGGCACCTGGTCTTTCGTGTATAGCACGGTGACGTTTGAGGCTAGATTGGTCGTTAAAGAACTGACCACAGACATTACATCTTAACGTGTAGTCATGGGAAGCCTCATGCTTTCTTTTGATGTCTTCTCGGTCGAACTGTTTCTCACACTTGGTACAGCTGTATTTTTTATTATTCTCTGAGTGGGTCTTTGCGTGTCGTTGTAAATTCCGCTTTTCGGTGTACTTCTTCGGGCATTTATCACAAGCAAACATTTTAATTTCTGGTCAGCAGAATGGAAGTCTGGCGACTTAGGAAACTGGTTGATCGCGCCTTTATATCGTCAAAATCATTTGTATCGATGGCTGTAATTGATTGTTAATTTTTGTTAAACGGCTTCTGATTGGTTGATTTTTCTGCATTTTGATTGGTCAATCCATTGTAAATGGAGATTTCTGATTGGTTGAATTTCCTGCAATTTGATTGGTCCACATTTTGTACACTTTCAATCTACTTTTTGTTACAGAATTGGTGACTTATTGACCTTCATTTGCACTTCCTTTTAAGATTTTATCTCACATATGTTACCATGGGTAACTCTAACCATAAGAATCTAGTTGGAACCATTTTCCTCTTGCTGTAACTCTAACCAGTGTTCTAGAACCGTCATTTCTTCTGGGTCTGTTCATTATCATCATTAGCTTCGTAGGTTTGGCACATGGTCTTTCGTGTATAGGACGGTGACGTTTGAGGCTAGATTGGTCGTTAAATAACTGACCACAGACAAACCCAAATATCTACCAAGATCACGCTAGTGTCATATCAACAGGACAGGAACTGTATCCGAACACCTGCCGAGAATACCCTCGAAAGGTTCAAACCTACCCTGATACCTATCGACAGCACATTCGAAAGCTTCAAACCTTCTATTGTTGTTTTCTCGGACGATCTGTTTCCCACACTTGGTACAGCTGTATTTTTTTCTTTTCCTCTGAGTGGCTTCTGTGATCTTATTGGCTAATCTTTTGTCTAATTGGTTGAAACCCCGGCAATTAGATTAGTCAATATTCTGTAGACTTTCAATCCACTTTTTTTCAGACATGATTACATTTTAAAATTTGATCTGACTTCCGTTACCATGGATAACTCTTACCACAAGAATCCAGTTGGAACCAGGTAGAACTCGATCCCAAAGTGAAATCGAAGACTGTTTCCATAAAAGTATTTATAGTTTTATCTGTAAATGAATATATACTTGAGGGTTAATTTTCAGTATTGATGTAACCTTAGTATTATTGGCTAAACTTTAATTTGTTGCTGAATAGTACATAAACTGAACCCTTTTTAATTATATGCCTGAAACCTAAATCTAACCGTTAGTGCTAGACTTTGACCTCAATAACCTACTCTAACTATGGCTATGAATAAAAAAAAAGATATGTAAGCATATGAACTTTATCTGAAAGAATGATATGAAACACAAACTATAAAAACAAATAGAAACTGACGACCAAATGAACCAAATATAAACAGAAAAGTTTATATATCAATATCAAATGATACAAACAATGAAAACTAATTGATATTACAGACAATTTGAACAATATATTCAAGCATAAATGGTTAAAGATCAAAATGAAGTGATACATCATTTGAAAACCTATGAATGTTAACACCAAATCAGAAGCAAAACGTCAGCTATAACTATGAACTGACATTAACTATGAAAATAAAGTGATATTGAAGACAATATGAACAATACATTCAAGCATAAATGGTTAAAGATCAACATAAAGTAATACAAACTGTGAATACAAATTGATATGAAAGACAATGTGAACAACAATTACAAGCATCGATGTTAAAAGATCAACATGAAGTAATACAAACTATGAAAACAAATCGATATTATTGTTAATTGTTTTACTAAAACAATATCATGAAATCTTCCTTTTACTAACACAATACCATGAAATCACCATTATTCATTACTAGATGCCTTGAATTAACCACTCATTCATCACTTAATGTGGATCTTTTAGTATTTATGCTGGTATTTGTTGTTCACATTCACAGGTTTTCATAGTTTGTTTTATTTGTGTTCAATTTCATGTTTAAGTTTGTATTTTCATGTACAATTAACAATAATATCGATTTGTTTTCATAGTTTGTATTACTTCATGTTGATCTTTTAACAGCAATGCTTGTAATTGTTGTTCACATTGTCTGTCATATCAATTTGTGTTCACAGTTTGTATTACTTTATGTTGATCTTTAACCATTTATGCTTGAATGTATTGTTCATATTGTCTTCAATATCCATTTATTTTCATAGTTAATGTCAGTTCATAGTTATAGCTGACGTTTTGCTTCTTATTTGGTGTTAACATTCATAGGTTTTCAAATGATGTATCACTTCATTTTGATCTTTAACCATTTATGCTTGAATATATTGTTCAAATTGTCTGTAATATCAATTAGTTTTCATAGTTTGTATCATTTGATATTGATATATTAACGTTTCTGTTTATATTTGGTTCATTTGGTCGTCAGTTTCTATTTGTTTTCATAGTTTGTGTTTCATATCATTCTTTCAGATAAAGTTCATATGCTTACATATCTTTTTTTATTCATAGCCATAGTTCGAGTAGGTGATTGAGGTTCAAGTCTAGCACTTACGGTTAGATTTAGGTTTCAGGCATATAATTAAAAAGGGTTCAGTTTATTTACTATTCAGCAACAAATTAAAGTTTAGCCAATAATAGTTAGGTTACATCAATACTGAAAATTAACCCTCAAGTATATATTCATTTACAGATAAAACTATAAATACTTTTATGGAAACAGTCTTCGATTTCACTTTGGGATCGAGTTCTACCAAGTTCCAACTGGATTCTTGTGGTAAGAGTTATCCATGGTGACGGAAGTCAGATCAAATTATAAATGTTATCATGTCTGAAACAAAAAGTGGATTGAAAGTCTACAGAATATGGACTAATCGAATTGCCGGGGTTTCAACCAATAAGAAGCTTCCATTGACACAAGATTAGCCAATAAGATCACAAAAGCCACTCAGAGGAAAAAAAAAACTGTACCAAGTTTGGGAAACAGATCGTCCGAGAAAACAACAAAAGAAGGTTTGAAGCTTTCGAATGTGCTGTCGATAGGTATCAGGGTATGTCTTAACCTTTCGAGGGTATTCTCGGTAGGTGTTCGGATACAGTTCCTGTCCTGTTGATATGACACTAGCATGATTTTGGTAGATATTTGGGTATGTCTGTGGTCAGTTCTTTAACGACCAGTCTAGCCTCAAACGTCACCGTGCTATACACGAAAGACAATGTGCCAAACCTACGAAGCTAATGATGATAATGAACAGACCCACAAGAAATGATGGTTCCAGAACTCTGGTTAGAGTTCCAGCGAGAGGAAAATGGTTCCAACTGGATTCTTTTGTTAGAGTTACCCATGGTAACATATGTGAGATAAAATCTTAAAAGGAAGTGC
Organism: Modiolus philippinarum; assembly: GCA_002080025.1. NCBI lineage: Eukaryota > Metazoa > Mollusca > Bivalvia > Mytilida > Modiolidae > Modiolus > Modiolus philippinarum. The sequence continues at coordinate 18,543 of MJUU01007298.1, forward strand.
AAATGAAGGTCAATTCTGTAAAAAGAAATGGATTGAAAGTGTACAAAATGTGGACCAATCAAATTGCAGGAAATTCCACCAATCAGAAACCTTCTATACAATGGATTGACCAATCAGAATGCAGAAAAATCAACCAATCAGAAGCCGTCTAACAAAAATTAACAACCAATCACAGGCATCGATAAAAATGATTATGACTATATAAAGGCGCGATCAACCAGTTTCCTCAGTCGCCAGACTGCCATTTTGCTGACCAGAAATTAAAATGTTCGCTTGTGATAAATGCCCGAAGAAATACACTGAAAAGCGGAATTTACAACGACACGCAAAGACCCACTCAGAGAATAATAAACAATACAGCTGTACCAAGTGTGAGAAACAGTTCGACCGAGAAGACAACAAAAGAAGGCATGAGGCTTCCCATGACTACACGTTAAGATGTGATGTCTGTGGTCAGTTCTTTAACGACCAATCTAGCCTCATACGTCACCGTGCTATACACGAAAGACCAGGTGCCAAAGCTACGAAGCTTATGATGATGATGAACAGACCCAACACATCACAATCTGGAAAACATTAAGGAAATACCAACCGACCCATCAGCTAAGACTATTTCCACACCAGCAACCGATGGGGATCCTATCAAACCAGACATCTTGCCCGAAGATCGTGACAATCGACAGTTCTACCTAGAAAAATGGCCAAGCGTTCGCACCGCACAACATACAGGAAACCTTGTACAGGATCGATACAACTTCGTTTTGGACAAGAGCTCTCTACCAAATATCCCAAAGAAATTATGTGAATTTTTTTATCAACAGACGTCAGCCTTTAAAATTAATTTTTCTTTTGGCTTTATTTTTTGGGGTTTAGAAACGGATGAATTGAGATACTATCATGCCAACCAGAATAACACCACATTTGTGGGAGTGCCCATGCTAATAAAAAAATAAAGAAGATCTTTACCAGCTTATCGATGAAGTAGACTGACAAGATCTTCTGGAATACATAAGACAACAGAGAAAGCTCACCAAATGGACAATACATCTTCTTATGAATATGACATTCTACATCAACAAAATCAAAACACACCCAATAGCTTAAATACAAAAGGGACGGAGGGAGGGTAATGCGGCCGATCCTATCGGATAGCCAGTCACAAGCCTGGATAAACGCAGAGTGACCTCCAAGAAACGAGAAAGTAATGTAGTTCAAGGAGAATGCCTTAGTGGTTATGGAAAGGAGAAAGTGACTATGGTTATTAAAAAAGTATAAAATTAAATAAAAAATAGGATTTAAAAAATGAAGAAAATAAGAAATAATTGAAAATAAATGAAAATAGCAGTCATAGCAGCTTAGGTCAAGGTTAGAAATTGGATAGAAGGGAGATAACTTCAATAGTTTGAGAAAATAGTATAAATGAATATAGAGTTTACATAGCAGCTTAGGTTAGGGTTAGAGGTTGGGTAAGGGAGATAACTCCAATAGTTGGAGAAAATTTGATTCCAAATAGAAAAACAAGTGGATATAGAGTTATCATAGCAACTAAAGTTAGAGATAAAAGAGAGATAACTCCAATAGTTGAATAATATTAGAATAACATTCGAAAATAAATATAGAAGTATCATAGCAACTAGAAGGGAGATATCTTTAATAGTTTGAGACTATATATAAGAATAGCATTCGAAAATAAAAATTTAGTTATCATAGCAGCTTAGGTTAGGGTTAGAAGCTGGATTTAAGGAGGAAAATATGAGAATATTAGAACAACATTCGAAAAATTAAATGGATAAAGAGTTGTCCTATTAACCTAGGTTAGGCTTAGAAGTTGGGTAAGGGAAATAACTCCAATAGTTCGAGGAAGTGATAATAAACAAGGGAAGTAACTCTCTATAATTAGAGGTACAACAGGTAATCAAAACGATTAGGATTTAGATTAAGTTGAAAGTTAGAAGTAGTGTAAGTATAAGGTTAAAGGTTAGTGTTTGGATAAGAGAGACAGTAAAAATAAAATTGTCAGAGTTGGGCAAGAGAACACAAAAATTAGGGCAGCTTGGAGTGTGATATTGACTGAAAAAAAAATGCATTACTGATTTTCTAAAAACACTACAGCAAGAGGTTAAAGTTAAATAAATTAGGATAAGATCATTAGGTTTGAAAAAAATCAGGCTATAGTTTTAAAAAAAAAAGTAGATAAGGGTTAAGATGCCATGGTTAGGGCTAGGTTATTGTAAATGCTAGGGTTATAGTTGGTAAGTGTTAGAGCTTAAGGTAAAAATTAGAATTAGTTCGATACCAAAGTGAATTGTTTTTAATTAGTAACACCTCATTTGCATTTCTATCCCATTTGCATATTTAACTTAGGGCGACGTCCAAGCTTCAATAATGAAAGCATCCTAGAGGGTCAGACCACAATAAAGACGACACGCATGGCCAAACTCGACAAATCCCAACCCATGTGATAAAGTATTAGAACAATAGCTCCTCGACTAATCCGAAGCCACAGAATATAGTACTAGAACAATAACTCCTCGACAAATCCGAAGCCATAGAATGAACTATTAGAACAATAGCTCCTCGACGAATCCGAAACCAACGAAAATACTATTAAAACAGTAGCTCCTCGACGAATCCGAAGCCATACAATATACTATTAAAACAATAGCTCCTCGACAAATTCAAACCCAAAGAATATACTAATAGAACAATAGCTCCTCGACAAATCCGAAGCCATAGAATATACTAATAGAACAATAGCTCCTCGACAAATCCGAAGCCATAGAAAACTAAAAGAACAATAGCTCCTCGACAAATCCGAAGCCATCGAATATACTATTAGCTTCTCGACAAATCCGAAGCCATAGAATATTAGTACATAAGCACTTGAATAGGCGAGACCAAGGCTAAAGGCGAGACATTTATGGCGAAGCCAAATGTCGATGCCATACTAAAGTACATCTGCTCCTCGACAAATACAAAGGCATTAATATAGTATTAATACAGTATCTCCTCGACTACTCCTCGACCAGCTCCTCGACAAATACGAACTGAACGGTACATATACATGTATACTACTTCTGGTCCAGTTAAATGTTTCAGTAAATACTTTGATAACAATAAGCAGAAATGTAACAAACTAATTCTGATTTATATCATCTTTAATTTGAGAAGACGGTAATAAAATAAATCTTACAATGATTGAAAGGATTACAGTAGTAAAGTCACTTGTTACACCAAATATTACTTATGTTGCTTCTGTAACAGTACTTGATAACAATTACATAGCAAAATTTTAGATTATTGATATATAAATTTGTTTGGACAATAAATGGGAAAAGGTGAAAAGAACAGCGTTATTGTTTCATTTCGAAAAGTTGGGGCCTAAAGATAATTGATAAAGACAGCTATATTGATGTGACACAAATCAACTTGGTTAAATACTGAAAAATATAAATGAATCTGCTTCAAATTGGATAATTATACCTAGAGGGAAGGATTTTATTTCAAAATGTTTGGAACAAATTTTTCTCTTAATTAACATGAATCTTGATAATGTGAAGGTATTAGATAGAATCATTGTGAAAATGACAAACAAAATGTAAATATACAAGCAGTTGTAAATAAACAAGTAGGTGAACATGATATTGATACATATACAGATTCTGAGTATTTTGATTTTGAAGCCTTCGAGGAAGATCAGACATTGGTAAAAACAAAACATTCAGACGACCAATCTGATAATGAATCGGGCACTAATATCTTGGATCAAACAATTGTGAAATCTCCAGAAACATCTAAAGCTACAGGCCATTCAGCCACCCAAAAACATGAAAAACCTGATTCAAAGCCTCCGAAAGATGATAATGGGAATAATTTATTATTGACAGAAGTTTCAAGTCAAACAAATGACACTTGTGATGGTACTCCAAATGAAACTAAAAAAGGAGGAAATTTTTCTGAAAGTGATATTATAAGGTACATAGATATGGTAACAGAAAGATTTCAAGAAACCTTAGTTATATCTTTGCACAATTTAAACATAAAGTCAATCTGAAAATGAAATCCAGAAAATGAGGATTGCCGAATCACAAAGTGCCACAAAACATTCAGTCGAAAACATGAATTTAAATGTATTAAATCTAAGTAAAGAGATTTAGGAGTTACAGGTAAGAATTACTCAGTTAGAAAATGCAATCTTGAATCCCAAATTGCAAAATGTACAATTTGAAGACATCTCGAAAGAATTCCAAAATCAAATAGAGAAAATGAAGGTGGCCGAATTACAAAGTGCTACAAAACATTCAGTTGAGAACATGAATTTAAATGTATCAAATCTAATTGCAGACCTTCGGGAGTTACGAATCCCAAATTACAAAATATACAATTCGAAAACCTTTGTTCCAAATTTGATACAAATATATCTATGCTGAATGATTATGTGGCTAAATTAGAAGATAGTGTCCAGTCCAAAGTTAATTATGCATATGCTATGTCCAACAAATATGAAATTCTGAATCAACTTAACGCTGAATTAGTTACCGACAGTCCAGTTTCTGAAAATGTGCAAACAAACCCGAAGTCTTGTGCGAAGCCAAACTACGCTGAAGACCCAGTCAAACAGATTCCTAGAAAATCAATACTATAACTTGTAAACTCTCATTTGCGTCCAATTTATTGTACAAATTTTATTTAAGGTTATATGTCAAAAAAAAAAAGAATTGTGTTATACTATTTCAGAATCTGAGAAATACATTAATAATTCAGATTTGCATGTTGATTGTCTTGTATTACATTTATTTACAAATGATATTAGATCATCACCTAATGCTGAGAGTGTAAAAGATAATTTTGTACAATTTATTGATAAAATCAAGGCTAAGTGGCTAATAGTGAAAATAATTATATCACTAGGTATTGCTAGCGGTGACTCAAAGGAGCTAAACAAAAAAATACATGAATGTAATGTTATATCCAACACATGCTAACAAACAAGCAAGATATCACAATTTGTGATAATGGTCAGTTGGGTTAAAAAAATCAACCTAACCCAAACTTTTTAATAAATGATCAAATTCATTTAAATACTGAGGGTACCAAGATTTTTGTTGCTAACATAAAGCATGCCATATACAGCAGTCGACAAATAGAGCACAAAAAGATGCCTCAGTCAAAAAGGAACCAATATTATGATTTTTCAGAAAACTGGCAAGGACCAAAACAACATGTATAGAGGGTACAGATATTATTATGGCAGATATTAAGTTACAAATCTAGTTTATTCCTTTAGCTTTTGTTGTGAATATTTGTTAAAATGAATTTAGTAATATTTTTTGTTAAATATTTGCTGTTTTTGAAGAGCAGAAGTTTAGTTTATGCAGGTATAAATAATACCCTTACAATTGTGTACATAGTATAACTTTTTTTTACAACATGAAATTACTTCTAACATTATCTGGAAAGTAATGTTTCAATTATTAGAATTCTGACATAAAATTATTGGGTTAAACAAAAGAAGCAAGTAATGGTTGACGAATTTGTATGGAAACTACAAATAGTGCATTACCTCATTTAATACATACAGTTAAAACAAAATTGTTAGGCAAAATGTAAGAGTTATCTTTCTTTACAAACCAAATCCCTTTTAATGTTTGTCAACTGGTCATTAGATATGAGACCGAATATGTTACCAGTGCAATGTGTTAGTTATATAACTCAATACTTGGTCAAGCAAAAATATTAGAGTTGTCTTTCTTTAAACACAAATTTGATAAAAGTAATATTGACAAATTATCAACACATGTGAATTTTTGTTTTCATCCAATTTTAAGTGTATAACAGTTGCATAGATCTATGTCTAAGTATAGTCAGTGCAACTTAAAAATTCCTGTTTGGAATGTTAATGAATATTTATCCGAAGGTGTTAATAAGTTTACTGAATTTGAATTTATTGAAAAGTTGAAAAATCTTGACATATTTTGCATACAGGAGACACACTGTGATCTTGAAAATTGTCTGAGTTTAAAAGAATTTCCAAACCCAGTGCATTTAATACGTTCAAAATTAAAGAAGAGTCGAAAAAGATTTTGGCGGCTTGTCTATTTATATACGAGATATAATAAGGCCAGGAGTAAAGTTTTTGGAACATGCTACATATCATTTTATTTGGTTGAAATTAGATAGATATTTTTTGCCTTAATGAAGATATTTTTCTTTGCTTTAAATACAATCCTCCAGAAAATTCAGCTTTTAGTAAGCGTATAGATTGCGATATCTTAGAATTTGTTGAGAAAGATGTAATTAAATACTGTTGAAAAGGTTAAATAATACTGGCAGGTGATATAGATGCAAGAACTGCAGAAGAGGTAGATTATATATATCAGGACTCGGAAAACATTTACCTTTACATGAGGGTTATCAATTTATGAAAAAAGAAAGAGTTGTGATAAGATAATTAATAGTAGGGGGAGGCAGCTCCTATCCCTATATGTCTCTGCTGGTATTCGTATAATAAATGGTAGAACATTTGGCGATATTTTAGGAACTATGACTTGTCACCAGCCCTTGGGTAGTAGTGTTGTGGACTATTTTATGATGTCTGAAAGTTACTGTCATTAATTACTTATTTTATGTTGACAGATTACAACCAGATCTTTCAGATCATTGCCAGCTATCATGTATGATAAAGTGTAACTTTAAAAAGTCTAAAATCAATGACGAAGGTATTTTAATGCCAAACTAGTATAAATTTAATGAAAAATCACCATCCCTTTTTCAGGAAGCCCTAAACAGTAATGATATTCAAACAATGATTGAAAAATTTATGGACTCCAAATAATACTGACAAGTTAGTAACAGATTTTAAGAATATATTGATTAAAAGGAGGACATTTCCCTGAAAAAGAGAATACATGTTGATAAAAAGAGCAATAAGAAACAACCAAGAAAGGAAGAATTATGGTTTGATCAAGATTTAAGATCCCTGAATTTGGAACTTAACAATAAATCTCAACTTTTTCAAAAAATTCCAAGTGATTCTTGTGTGAGAGGTTCATATTTTAAAAGCTTTAAAGGAGTATAGGAAACTTAGAAAATATAAAATGAAAAAATATAAAGAAGACATCCTTGAGAAACTTGATAATTTACATGAAGAAAATCCAAAGGCTTATTAGAAGCTTGTAGACCAACTTAAAAATGATTATTATGGTGAGAGCTAAGAATCAAATATACCATTAGCTACTTGGAAAACCTATTTTGAAGGACTAAATAAAGAAAATCCTGATTTTAAAATAAAAAATAAAATTGCTCAAAACCTTCAAGCAATGGAAACAGAAAACATTTTTAATGAATTGGATTACAAAAATTACAGAAAAGGAGATTTCCAAGGCTGTTAAATCACTAAAGAATGGTAAATCCAGTGGGTTGAGTACAGTTCCAAATGAAATGATTAAATATTGTCAAACAGTGTTAAACCCCCTTTTAAGTAAAATATTTAATATAGTTTTTTCTACAGGGCATTATCCAACATCATGGTCTTTGTGTTGTTTAACTCCAATTCATAAGTCGGGATCTGTATATGACCCTGTCAATTACAGGGTTATAGCTTTTAGTGACAATGTGGGTAAACTTTTTAATAGGATAATGAATAATAGACTATCACAGTATTTTGAGAAACATCAAGTTATATGTAAGGAACAAATTGGTTTCATGTATGGTTGTAGGACCACTGACCATATGTTTATTTTAAAGACATTGATTAATAAATATGTTCAAAATGCATCTAAACCATTGTATGCATGTTTTATTGATTTTAGAAAGGCCTTTGATACTGTTTGGCATACAGGTCTTTTATATAAGCTCAAAAAGTTTGGGGTTGGTTCAAGGTTTTACAACATTATAAAATCAATGTATGGGGCAACGAAACTATGTGTTAAAGTAGAAAAACAAAAGAACTGATTTCTTTGATTCCCGTATTGGTGTTCGACAAGGAGATAATCTGAGCCCCATTTTGTTTAATCTATATTTAAATGAATTACCCTCTTATTTTAAACCATCATGCGACCCAGTCACATTGAATTCTAGTAGTTTCAATTCCCTTTTTTATGCAGATGATGTGGTTGTTCTTTCCAATAGTGAACAAGGTCTTCAAAATTGTATTTATAGTGTGTCATGATTTGCTAGTGAATGGAAACTGCTTATTAATATTAATACATCAAAGGTTATTGTGTTTAATAAACCAGGACGTTTAAAAAAAATAATATAACCTATAGGGGAGAGAATATTGAATGTGTTAAAACATAAACATGCTAAGGAATAGTGTTTTCATCTTCAGGAAGTTTTACAAAAGCTTAACAAGAGCTACAAATGAAAGGATTAAAAGCCTTTTTCAAACTAAAAAAGGCATCTTAACCTGAAAAACCTAATATTCCCCCCTCTTTTACATATTTATCACCATACTGTTCGACACGTGTTATTATATGGGTCAGAAATTTGGGGATATTTTAATTCTAAACAAAGTAAAACTGATTTTCAAAATTTTTTAATGATGGAAACTGAAAGATTAGCAGTCGAGAAAATCAACACAAAATTTTGTAAATTTGAGTTGGGGGTCAGATCAAATTAATCCTATGCAGCAGTTAGAGGAGAGTTATGAAGTTTTCCAACTATATTTTGTATTATTTAATATGCTTAAATATCGGTATAGACTTGAAAATGGACTCAGTACTAATAAACTTTTGAATGAATCTTTTATAGAGTTTAAAAATATGGAAAAGGATAACAGGTAACATATGCTGGATGTATAAGATTAATATTAAGATTTCTTGGAACTGAATATTCGTTCTTTAATAGTAAACAATTTCAAGCTAATTATATAATAAATAAGTGCAAAGACTTGTTAAAAAATAAATTTAGAGCTTTGAGGTCTAAAAGCATAAATGACAGTGGCAAGCACCCGAGGGCTTCTAACAAAATAAGAACTTACTGTAAATTTAAAAACCAATTTAAAATGTAACCATATTTAAATCTTGGTACTAAAAGTCAGAGACAAACATTTACAAAAATGTCAAAATTTAGAATTAGTGCCCATGACTTGAATATTGAGAGAGGCAGATATATTGGTTTAAATGTTAAGATCGTTTGTGTCCTCTATGTAAAGAATCGGTACAGGATGAAATCCATTTTCCTTAAAATACTCAAAATTATCGCCAAAAAGAAATCACTTTTTGAATAATACAAAACAAAATTATATAAACTTTAATCATTCGTCTACTGAAAATAAATTTATCTGGTTGATGAGTTCAGAAGATCCAGAACTCTTGTATAATATATTCCATATATTTACCCTCCTTTTTTTTTTATTAAATTCTATATGTTTGTTTAAAAATCATCACAAATCATTGTATTTTTTTTTCTTTGTTTGTTTTGGATACTTTTGTAATTATACTGCCCGTATGGGCTCCTTGATTTGAAATAAAGTCAATTGTATTGTATTGTATTGTATAACCGGACTTTTATTTACAAATAGTTAAAACTTATTCAAAATAAATAATTCAAATATATTGAAACCGACTGAAATTAGCGATGTAAGACAACAGATTATCTGGGGTCACAAGTACATTAAACGAACGGGAAAATATTAGCATATAGTAGGCGGATTTAAGAAAACATTATCTTACAAGGGATTTATTAAATGAACAAAGAAAAATTTCACAAGTATATATAATTAACAAACATTTTCAAATTGGTTTTCAGGATATACAAAATTGATGAAATCAGTACCATGTAAATGGTTAAGAGCAAGAAGAGGGAATGACTCAATAACAACAAATGTGAAAACAAATTCAAGCATCTGTATAGTACTTAATCTAAGCGCTTAACGCCGAAAGACTGTTACATGTTGGCCTTTTAATCGTTGAAATGTCAGAACTTATACACTAAATGACACTTGATATGATCTCTTTTCTCAATGTTTATAAGGGGGGCGCCCCCCTCCATAAATACTAACAAATGTCAAAATTTGATCATCATATTCTGTAAACTGCGTTTCTAATTTTCTTTCAACTTCCGTTATGTATAAGATTAAGCGCAATGGAAGGAAGTTGAAGATTCGCGGAGCTCATGGAGCAAAATCTAATATGAATGGAAAATTACAAAATTGTATTTGATATATTTGTAATAAACAGAGTTAAAAAATTTTGAAAACAAAATGAAAAAAAAGAATTTTTTGTTCTCTATTCCAAAGGTATCCGATTTCTTCGGAAAGCCGGGGACCACCGAAGAAAAGATCTCGTTTTCCACAGCAATCACTGTAACTGCAGCATGTCATCAGACGGCGCCACGCTTACATGTTTACATGTTCACGCGATCTGTCGTATTTTATTCCTAGATAATTCAATAGTCATAAGCAAATTGTAAGTTTTTGCAGGAAATAACAAATATAGATCTTCTGAAAATAACGTTTTTCACAATTTCATTACTTTCTTTTTTTTCTTTTTTTTTTGGGGGGGGGGATTTTCAGAGGACAAAAAAGGTCGGGCAAAATTTCAAGAAATCCCTCATGCAGGAAAGCAAGAAATCTTTACCCTTAACAATTCTATATACTGTTGCATTGGTAAATGACAACACTACATTCAGTGCTCAAATGCATTTCCACATGCAATATACCTGTGCATTACTTATTAAAGCACGGGCAATTTGATTTTCGGGGGTGGGGGCGGATGGCTGGTATTTTTGTTAATTATTATTTTCTGGCTCCATTTTGCCCAAAACATAATTATCTGGCCACCATCTGGGTTAAAATAAAATAATCTGGCACTGATCATGTCCATTAGGAATGAGTGTACCCTTATGACTGTTATCGGTTAGTAAAATTAACCGTTAACGGTGAAATTTATGCACTAACGGTCAATTTGCCAGATGTTTCTACAAAAAAAATTTGACGAATGACGATTATTTTTTTTAATTCAAATCATGATAGGGCTACGAAATTCAAGTAATTTCATGAATGACGCTAATATATTTTTGACGATAAAAAGGTAAAATTTTTAGCCATTCTACGTGACCGTAAGCTGAAGTAGGCATTTGACGGTTCGATTACGGGTATTTTTACCCTGTTAGAAAAAAAAAGCTTGGCTCAACAAAATTTCCTAGCATAGTGTAAATGGGGAAAAAAATAATCTGAAAACAATTTCCAGCTCGGGTTAAAAAAAAAAAAACAGGCAGC
>MJUU01007298.1:29773-42576 GCA_002080025.1 Modiolus philippinarum
CCCCCCCCCCCCCCCCCCCCCAATAAAAATCAAAAGGACTTCTTTAAAAAATTCCACAGATTTCCTTTCTGAGCCGATTTTCATGAAATTTGCTTTGATAAAAAGGGCATAACATGTTGCTTGTTATAGTAATTTTTGGAATAGTGGTTACTTTATTGATACAATTTAAGATAGATAGACGCTTCTGCTCTGCGCAACACGGTACAGTTTCTAAACGTAGAACTCGTTTTTCCCTTTTGTGTACCCAAGATTGTATAGAGGAGTGAATCCTGAAAGCTGAGTTCTGATTGGTTATTAAGTATAATATTCATGTTGTGTTTTTTTTTCAAATAGACATATTATCTATGGTTAAGAAAATATGAAAGAAATTTTCAAGTGCCCTTTATTAATGGAGATTAATTTTTTTTTAGAATTATTGGTAATATGCCCTTAAATGCAACTTAGACCGCAAGTAAACTGACGGACAGTGCGTACTTTGATTAGAGGCTCTTTAGAGAATTGGTCATGACTATATTTCACTGGTATCTTTTAAAAGTTAAATGAATGCTCTACAAGGGAGCATACTACAATATCCCGGGTGAAAGTTATGAATGGGTGAAAATCTTGAATATGTTACTATTGTCGCCCTTCGAAATAGAAACTGTACCGTGCTACCTACAAGTGAAAATGCAAAATTGTCATATTTTAATTTGATATCGTTCAATCCACTTTTTTTTTATGCTAAGTTTAATAGATTTTACTGATTTCTTGGAGAATATAAATGAAAACATCAAATGAGAGCTCAGCACATTTTGACTTTTTTGGCTATGCTAGTAGAGGTTTGGCTGCTGGGTAAAGCAGAATCAGTCAATGAGCATTATACTAGTTGAAATTTGTCAATTAATATTTGTATTTACTTTTCGCAATGATTGGGTGTATTATATGTGCTAAAATGTTTGTCGCGACAAGTCGAGGAGGGGTCAACTTTATTCGCAAATATGACAAATGACAGAAATTCAAATTTTTTCAAAATTTTTTATTCAGGTGGAAAAGTTTAGATATATTTAGGCTTAAAATGTTTATAACAATCAACCTTTTCAAATTGTTGTAAGCAAAATGCATTTATATACCAAATTTAATTTTAAATTTTGAAATCTGAAGCCTAGACTTGGCAAAACATGATAATAAATTGTGGCCCCCTGCAGTTGAAAATGCAATCATTTCTAAATATATGCAGTGAAAATATAAGTTGGTGCCATGTTTAAATAAAGAAAAGACTTATTTGTCGTTTTAATAGGATGAAGAGTTCATTTCATTACATTTAAGACTCTCTAGATGAGTATTTATCAGTTTATGGGGGTCAGTTCAACTTGTTGCACTGCTGACTTAGTACCAAATTTGCACTCATAGTACAATTACAAGGGGATAACTGTAAGTAAATTAGATATCCAACCTTTGAAATGCTTTATTACATAATTCAAAACTGATTCCTGACCTTTTCGGATTCATGGCCAATTTAAGGGATTCTGTAAAAATATGGAGTGATCATTTGTTACAAAACATTGAATTTTAATGTAAACATGCCATTGCAGACAGAAGTCAAGGATTTAATGTACTTTAGATACTCTGAGCTGTATTTCTCTGAATCACTGTTACTATTGTTATGCTTAAATGCAGTCATAATACCTAGAAAGTTGCTACCATGCATTTTAGAATATGTTTTAAATTGGTGTTTACAACCAGTGAAATTTGTACCAGAGGGTAGGCATTTGAATTGCAATGTGAGGTCAAGGTCAAAAGGTACATGCAAATGTTCTTTATTGAATTAAGTTCAGATATATGTAATCTTGCACCAGGAGGCAGTAACACTGGATGTTTGTTCAATGTGTCCGCCTATAGGTAGCACGGTACAGTTTCTAAACACAGAACTGTTTTTTCCCTTTTGTGTAGTACCAAGATTGTATAGAGGAGTGAATACTGAAAGCTGAGTTCTGATTGGTTATTAAGTATAATATTCATGTTGTATTTTTTTTTAAATAGACATATTATCTATGGTTAAGAAAATATGAAAGAAATTTTCAAGTGCCCTTTATTAATGGAGATTAATTATATTTTAGAATTATTGGTAATGTGCCCTTAATGCAACTTAGACCGCAAGTAAACTGACGGGCAGTGCGTACTTTGATTAGAGGCTCTTTAGGGAATTGGTCATGACTATATTTCACTGATATTTTTTAAAAGTTAAATGAATGCTCTACAAGGGAGCATACTACAATATCCCGGGTGAAAGTTATGAATGGGTGAAAATCTTGAAAATGTTACTATTGTCGCCTATGGAAATAGAAACTGTACTGTGCTACCTACAAGTGAAAATGCAAAATTGTCATATTTTAATTTGATATCATTCAATCAACTTTTTTATGCTAAGTTTAATAGATTTTACTGTTTTCTTGGAGATTATAATTGAAAACATCAAATGAGAGCTCAGCAAATTTTGACTTTTTTGGATATGCTAGTATAGGTTTGGCTGCTGGGTAAAGCAGAATCAGTCAGTGAGCATTATACTAGTTGAAATTTGTCAATTAATATTTGTATTTACTTTTCGCAATGATTGGGTATATAATATGTGCTAAAATGTTTGTCGCGACAAGTCGAGGAGGGGTCAACTTTATTCGCAAATATGACAAATGACAGAAATTCAAATTTTTTCAAATTTTTTTATTCAGGTGGAAAAGTTTAGATATATTTAGGCTTAAAATGTTTATAACAATCAACCTTTTCAAATTGTTATAAGCAAAATGCATTTATATACCAAATTTAATTTTAAATTTTGAAATCTGAAGCCTAGACTTGGCAAAACATGATAATAAATTGTGGCCCCCTGCAGTTGAAAATACAATCATTTCTAAATATATGCAGTGAAAATATAAGTTGTTACCATGTTTAAATAAAGAATGACTTATTTGTCGTTTTAATAGGATGAAGAGTTCATTTCATTAGATTTAAGATTCTCTAGATGAGTATTTCTCAGTTTATTGGGGTCAGTTCAACTTGTTGCACTGCTGACTTAGTACCAAATTTGCACTCATAGTACAATTACAAGGGGATAACTATAAGTAAATTAGATATCCAACCTTTTAAATGCTTTATTACATAATTCAAAACTGATTCCTGACCTTTTTGGATTCATGGCCAATTTAAGGGATTCTGTAAAAATATGGAGTGATCATTTGTTTGGAAACATTGAATTTTAATTTAAACATGACATTGCAGACAAAAGTCAAGGATTTAATATACCATAGATACTCTGAGCTGTATTTCTCTGAATCACTGTTACTATTGTTATGCTTAAATGCAGTCATAATACCTAGAAAGTTGCTACCATGCATTTTAGAGTATGTTTGAAATTGGTGTTTACAACCAGTGAAATTTGTACCATAGGGTAGGCATTTGAATTGCAATGTGAGGTCAAGGCCAAAAGGTACATGCAAATGTTCTTAATTGAATTAAGTTCAGATATATGTTATCTTGCACCAGGTGGCAGTAACGCCGGATGTTTGTTCAATGTGTCCGCCTTTAGGTAGCACGGTACAGTGTCTAAACATAGAACTGTTTTTTTCCTTTTTGTGTAGTACCAAGATTGTATAGAGGAGTGAATACTGAAAGCTGAGTTCTTATTGGTTATTAAGTATTATATTCATGTTGTATTTTTATTCAAATAGACATATTATCTATGGTTAATAAAATATGAAAGAAATTTTCAAGTGCCCTTTATTAATGGAGATTATTTTTTTTCAGAATTATTGGTAGTGTGCCCTTAAATGCAACTTAGACCGCAAGTAAACTGACGGGCAGTGCGTACTTTGATTAGAGGCTCTTTAGGGAATTGATCATAACTATATTTCACTGGTATTTTTTTAAAGTTAAATGAATGCACTACAAGGGAGCATACTACAATATCCCGGTTGAAAGTTTTGAGTGGGTGAAAATTTTGAAAATGTTACTATTGTCGCCTATGGAAAAAGAAACTGCACCGTGCTACCCACAATCCCGCATTAGAAAAAAAGAGTCGGATACCGAGTAGGTTTGATTTTTATGGCCGGAAGAGTACTTTGAGCGCTTTTTCTTTGTGGCATCATTATTGAATGACAGATGTGAAACGTTATATTTCGTTTCCTTTATGCGAATTAACTCCCTTTTCCCGTAAATCACGTTTAATCCGAAAACTTTGTAAAATATCCCATTAAAAGTATGGTGACATATGCATTTTTTATTATAACCAATAAATTACATCATAAACCATCTGCTAACAAAAAGACATCAAATTCTCATGGATAAAAAGTTCAATTGCCTTTCCATATTTTCCCTTGCAATCTATGTAAATTTAGGTGACAAATTGCTAAAAATTAGTAAGCTTTGTTCTCAATTCCAGAAAAAAGTAAGCATGGCGACCCATACTATTTATTACAGATTTCGGGCAAGTAGGATTGGCTCTCCAATTCTGCCGACATAAAACAAAATCTCATTGATATCAATATTACTGTCTACCTTAAACAGGAATTAAAATATTTTATGTTATATTTTAATATAGATATCTCGTCCGGTGACCTGTTTTGACGCAGACCAGAAATGACGCATCAAATTTCATCTATGGCGTTTATTTTGTTAACGTTAGTAATGCCTTCATTTATGATTTTATTTCCATTGATATCTCATTGCTAATAGATTGCAAAAGTTAAATGATCTCTAAAGTCCGTCTAAATATCAGATATATGACTTTACTTAATTTCATACAAAAATACGGTTTTCTTAACACCAAAAACCACCATCAGTAAAGTAAACATCTATTTGGGCGAAAACAGACAAACCAAATAGGCCCCGCTGCTCTCGTTGATATGTTTTTGAAATTCAAAAACCCTTTCATCGAAACTCGTCGAGTACGTGTGAGAATTTTAATCTAGAAGTTGAGTCTTATATATTTGTTTCAAGAAACATGCTAGTTTCTGTTTTTTTTTTTTTTTGTTTTTTTTTTTGGCATGTATATGTAAAGTCTTCTGATTTTGTACCGTAAGTGATAAAAGATATTTGTATTTCAACAACTGAATAATATTTCTGAACGGTATCTAGCATAAAAGCATGGAACATAATTTCTCTTGAAGACCCAACCCCAACATGAAACGTTCGATCTGACTGATGACCTACTATCCATTAATCAATATTTGGTAAGTTGGGGAAAAATGGCACTATGATTGATGGTTTTCAAACAGAAAAGGCTTTACCACGTATCTCAAATATTTGTATTCAATTAAAGCCATTGGTTATCGGATTTTCTCTAATTCCTGTTCAAAATAAATACTTCCCAAATGATGTTAGATGAAATTTATAATCAACATTTTTGGAAATTTGATCTCAGTTGGCGATTGGTCAATCATGTAAATGTCTCGTGTCAGTTTCTAGAAATAGTGCAACCGTATGTTGATGAAATTAACATCTGCATCATTGTCTAGCGAAATGGTTTTGTATTTTATGACTAAGATAACAAAATTTATTGATAACTTGACATTTTTCTCAAAAATATTACACTCAACATCCGTTCAATGAATGACGCAATAATACACATTGCAACGATGATAGCAAAAAAAAATGGCGGCATATTTGAGACTGGAAACAAAGGAGATCGCTTTACTTCAAACAAATTGAAAAAAAAAAAATTAGAGAAAAAATCCCTTACATTGTTTTCCGGTTTATTACGATAATTTCTCACAACTCGATAGTTAAACCTCGAACTTTAAAATGTGAAAATTTCACTATCTCGACGTGAAAAATATACGTAATAAACTAGAAACAATGTTTGAGACTATATTTAGGAGGATCGATATAGTTTATTAAATTTGTAAGTGAGAATGAGTGTCTGCAGAGTTATCCTAAGTATGTCATATAAGACCCTTTTGATGGCTGTAATCCGGGTTCGGTATGATTTTGATAAATAAAAAAAAATCAAATGATTTTAAATGTGATACTAGTATATGTTTTGATGACCAAACACCATCATACATTATAAATGATGGTGTTATAGATATATATGATGCTTCTTCATGTGGTTAGCTCGCCGAAAATGTTCATCTACTGGGAATTTCATACCATTGGTGACGCTCTGTTAATGTTCGACAAAGCGATCACCCAATCTCCGGCAAGTCTCACCCACATACAGCGTTTACAGCCCACAGCATACACTACATTTTCAGTAGTACACGTGAACTTTTTCGGCGAGCTAACCACAGCATACTGGACATGCATGCAACTGTCCTTATACAAACTAGTGGAGGTGAAAAACAACGACAGTTCCTTGAACAAAAAATCATCTATTTTCTTGGAACTGCTCGACCCTTTGGCATGAATGTTAAGAAGCAGGCTATTTTATAAAATTATTTATGTATTGAAGTTTAATATTTGCTTAGTACAGATAACTAATGTTTTATTTCTCGTTTTTGATTAAATTCAAGATCTGGCACGATTTTTACAGGTAATGCCTTCTCTCGTCATATCCATCTTCTTCTCCGTAATTAGCCCGGTACTCCCCTACTCGAAGGCCATAAGGCCGATACATTTGGCAGTCTTCCCTTTTTTCCATTTTTTGTCATTTTTATGTGTTTTTTTATTTATACATTTTTGTGTTTTTTACTTTTTAATTGTCGCCAACTATATCATTTTATTTGGTTCCATAGTTAATTTTAACTTTAGCTAATTTTGGCTTTCTATTTAGATCATATTTGGTAATTTCTTCTCTATCAGTTTTTAACATCTTTGACTTTATGGTCTTCCAAGCGTTTTGATTTTATCTGCACTGAAGAGACATAAGTTGTCGAAATGCGCATATGCAGAATCAAAATTCACAGTATCTTCGGTATTAAGTTATTTGTGGCCATCGCACAACATATTTTTAGTTTTATATATCTATAATAAATTCCCCTAAATAAATAAGAAGTTTTCAAAAAGTGATTGGTTTTGAATACAAGCAGCATAAATGTTGCTTATTTATTTTATTTATTATCACTAAGCTATCCTTTTCTAAACATTTCAGTGGTACATGTAAATGCCAATACTCATCAGATGCGAAAACTGGGTGCGCAGTTTAAGACAACCGATTCACCTTAAAACTTAGGAGTATCTCCTTCGTAGCTCTATACTAAGCCTGATTTTGACATTTCATTTAGATCTTTCTCTTATTTCTTCTCTATCATTTTTCACATTTTTATAAATGATCTTCAATATGTTTTGATTTGATCTGCACTGAAGAGACATAAGGTGTCAAAATGCCAACATGAGGAAACGAAATTAACTTCGGTATTTTGTTATTTTCCACTCGTGCAAAGATATGTAAGCAAAGAAATATTTGATGAAACTTTGGTTTATAGTTCATTAAGGTATATGACAAATAGTTGTCCGGAAATCGCTGTCATTATACAACTCACCTTTTTTAAGATTTAAAGATTTGGTAAGGCGTGATATAATCGGTTAAATTAGCTTCAGTGGTTTCACAGGATATTTTCAAGATGTGCGACAAACTACGACCGCCATGTAATGGCAAAAGCTTTTACTGACATTTGATAAGTTAAGCTCAAAACGAGTAAACAGAACTCCAAGACATTAGACATCAACAAAACCACAAAAATTTTACACATACGGTATGAACTTCCATTAAAAAACGAGGCATGCATTTGTTGAAAAATACTTCCTGCGGATTGAAGATAAGGAATCTTTGACACAGGTTTGGTTCATAATTAGCCATGGTCAGTTATCTCTGATATTCAATGCATTTTTTCTCTTTTATGCCTTTTCATTGCATTTTTCAGTTTTCAGTTCTGTCTTCCCCGGTTATGTTTTTCGTACAGACCTGACAGTCAGAGAGAAGTAAGTTGTCGGAATGGCCATCAATCTCCGAAACAGAGGTGCATAGCTCTTCCTACGTCAGATATCACCTCTGCCACACCGGAAGGAGAGATTCCTCTCAAAATGGCCGATTTTCATGACGTCACAGTGTGAAATACGTCAGGATGTATACGACGTCACTGTGAAAAGGGCGTGGTAAATCCAATATGGAGGACAAGGTGTGGCAGAGGTGATAATCTGGCGTAGGAAGAGCTATGCACCTCTGTTTCGGAGATTGAATGGCCATATGCAGTTACTTCGGTATTTTGTTATTCAACATAATAATTTTGCTTGCTATTTGACAAGTGTATCATATAGAGCAGATCATGCGTACCCTATGATGCATCCAGTTGTTGTAAGGTTCACATTGCTGGTGCTTTGGTTTTGTGTCGAATTGTTCTTTTTACGTGTTTATTTGTTTCTTTGTCATGTTGTTTCAATTTGTGTCCGTCTATAACACCGAGAGATTTCTGAAATCAATATCTGAAATCAAATCTCAATTCACAGACAAAAGTAATTCGATAAATCAAAATGCATGTTTCACAAAAATGCATTATGAACACAAAGTGCTTATACAAATTAATTCTTAAACTCACGTGCGAATTATTTTTGCTTCCAAAGAGTGTACCAATCCATTTACAGATTGCAATCTTTAATCTTTTAAAAATAAATCCGTAGAGTAATAATTCCTACAAAAAATGAATCCAGATGAAACTCAAGAAAAAAAAATCAGGTAACAAGCTATCTTGGAAGAAATAAGGAAAACTGTTATTTCCTAAAACTTTTAAATAATCTTTTAACACATAGTTTTTTCCTTAATTGCTATGAAAAGATAACAGGAAACCCCAACAATGGCTGAAAATCATAATTACATTTCACAATTAACCTGGAAACTACATAAGAAAAACATCAATAGAAAGACAAAAGACAAACGCGAACAACGATAGGAACTTAGGATAGCCGGATTTGGAACCGGCACTAACAAGAGCCAGCGGTAGGATTATACCTGTTTATGGATGCTCAAACCTACTCTTTAGCTATCCTGTTTCCCTAAAGTGTAATAAACATACAAATAAAACCAAATACAGGTGGACTACTAACTCAATGACTACTATCTTAAAAATGAAAGGAAAAGACAAAACGTATTTTTGAAAGAAGGTGTCAAGGAGTGTTCGCCGGTAAGCTGTCGGCTAGCTCAAGGAGCCTAGTCTGCTGGTAAAACACTGTCGCATTGCGGAAGAAAAATCAAACTCCTCTCCCCTCCCCCAAGGGTTTGATATAGAATCATCATGTATTATAGTAGATATCGGCAAGATCAGTGAAAGGCCAGTATACTTGTTAAATCTTCAGGTCATTGGATCCCTAGATAATTTAACGGATTCTTGCACAATACCCTGTTAATATCCCCTTTCGCGTGAAGAATTAAAATTAAGTGACGTTTTCTGTATTTTTGATCAGCTTTTGGCATTTTTTAACAACATTTCCATAAAAATGAGGATGAGAAATGCCCTAAGTAATATGCTGTTTTCGGGGCAGGCCATTTTTCGATATTTAATGTTCATATCTTCTTGAAAACTTATGATCAGCATGCATTCTACAGGAGATACAATTTTGGGAAGTAAAATCCAAATGATTGCTTTTAGACTCAATTTGTGTATAAATACTGAAAATCTTGCACTATACACATCTCTCCATTGGGTACATTGTACAAACCTAAAAGAAAATTTGATGTGGCCGCGAATTTGATTTCTGATAAAGTCTCAAATGACAAATTAAGTCAAGGACCTCAAGGTTTTATGCCTTATATATATCAATGCAATTTTTCAGTTTTAGCAATTTCCAAGGTTATATCACAGGTGATCTTAGATCTGTAATGGAGGCCATCTGTGATTTTTGATCGATGCTCAAATGATTCATTTGATATAAGACCCTAGCGTCACAAAGTCATTCATATCAGCTGGAGCTTTGAGACTTTTTTAAAATTTAGGAATTGCATGCATTAATATAAAGTATCTACTTTTTTAAGGATGTTTTAAACCCTTAGCATTCATTTCGCTCCTAAAAACCGAGTTAGAAAAATGTTTTATCTTAGTGAAACTTTAAAGTGGATAACATATATTACACATCATACGCAAAATCGCACCAAAAACCATTGGTTTTGCTTTCTGTGGCGTGTTTTGCGGGTGGTCTGGTTTATAAAAACTAGTCCTGAGGAGATTGTTTTAAATTACAGGTAAATTACAACTAGAGGCTCAGACACTGAGCCTGTATCGCTCACCTGACAAAATGCTGAAGCAGGGTTTTCAATGTTCTGCATGGTGGCCATGTTTTTATGTGAATTTCCCATAGGGCAAAAATAAACTATGTTCTGTGCTGGCGGCCATGTTGTTTTTTATTGGATCGGAATAAAATGAGCAATCTTTGTAAAGGACCTTCCGTTCATCATTCTTGTAAAGTTTGGTTGAATTTGCTTCAGTGGTTTCAGAGCAGAAGAAGAAATGTGAATTTTCTGCCGTGGCGACCATGTTTTTTATCAGATCGGAATGAAATGAGCAATCTTTGTAAAGGACCTTCCATACATCATTCCTGTAAAGTTTGGTTGAATTCGCTTCAGTGGTTTCAGAGGAGAAGATGAATATGTGAAAAGTTTAACGGACGGACGGACGGACGGACGACGGACGCCAAGTGATGGCAATAGCTCATACTGACCCTTCGGGTCAGGTGAGCTAAAAAGTAGCAGATTTATTTGTTAAAAACTTTATGCGTGCGTTAAATTTAGTGTTGTGTTGTCATTATCACCGAGATATATAGAAGAGGAACACTTTATATAACCTTTCCTGATAAGAACTAATTAGACATAGATTCAGCAGAGCATTAATAAACATAGGATAACAGGAAACACCTTCAATGGACAAAAAGTACAATCACATGCCACATTCTTCAAGGGAACTGCGCAAGAAATACAATAGAACACATAAGACAAACGTATAGACAACGATAGGAATTCGAGATAACCGGACCTGGTGACGAAACTTGCAAGAGCTGGAGGTACGGTTAACATTTACGATAGGGTTAACATATACATTTACCTACTGATTTTTGTACCAGTGGATGTGTGCATTCGAACTTCCAATTTTGTGGAACAAGTTTTTCTCAGATAGACACACATTTCTGTTAATTTAGACTGAATTTTTTCAATTTGTAAAGCATCATTTGTCAAATACAATTCCAAAATCTTTATTTTAATACACGGACAGGAGTTTCATATTTTCTCTTATTTTCTGAGATTATCTATCTTTGAGGGGGTGGACAGGGTTAAGGGAGAAGGGAGGGAGGGGCGGGAGAAAGGAGAAGGGGGCGGGAGAAAGGAGAAAATGGACAGGCAAAGGAGATGAAAATGTATATAGAATAAATAAATTAAGAACCAAAACGATTATTTTTATTACATTTTTGCAATCAAAAACTTAAAGAAAGTGTTGACAATGAATAACAAAAAAAAATAAAATAAAAATACACAGACAAAAACATCCCTCCCCCTAAAAAACTAATGAAATGAAATAAAATATACATAAAAAACTTAGTCGATAATAAGGTTATCATTGTTACATCATCAAGGATTTACTTGTTCTGGGAAGATGTAAAGTACACTGTAAATGTACAAATAGAATTCCAGAACAGCAAACTAAAACACATATGATGTTGTTTTAATGTGTTTGAAAAGAATATTGTACACGAATATGATCATGGGTCACAAAGTGTTACAAAATGACTAAAAAATCAAAATCCTCAAAGACTATTTGTTGAGTTAAATATTCAAAAATTTACTTTGTAAAATTACAGAGCTAGAGATATTCAGGTTTTTTCTATATTTTAATTTAAAACCGTGAACTATTTTTTTCTTCTGTTCATAACTTGTGTCCTTTTTTAGCTAAAAAAGGTTGTAATGATAAAACATATTATCATAAATGTGTTTGTTATATATCTAACGGAACTATCTGAAAACAAGGCTATGTATTTCAATATATTCTTTGGATGTAATCGGAGATTGGAAACACAAAACTTTTGGACACCGTTATGAACAGACAATCTGCCGAAGAAACATTTTATTATTTTCCATGAAAGAAGGATTACCAATTTGAATTACATGAAATGTAAACAAAATGATGGAAACAATACCATACAACTGTTTAAATCAAGGTAATGGACCATCTTCACTTAAATAAGTTACATAAAAATGACGTTCATAACTAGTTATGAACAGAAGATTTTTGCAAAATTACATAATATATGAAAAATTTCAAATGATTACAGGTTACTCTTTTTTTAACAAATGCAAGTTCTGGTTAATATTATTGTTATTGTAAAGAGTGAGGAATTAGAAAAGAAATTACTGTCGTCGTTCATAACAGAAGACGCCGGTGTCCGTTATGAACGATAACTTTTCTTAGTTTTTTATACAAAATGCAAGAAAAAAAAATTGACGTGTTGTGTTTAAAATAAATTATATCATAATATGTTATAGCCCTGTGAATAAATTTTCTTTTAGTATCTATTGCTTATTGAAATATACGCTGAAAAAATTGTTCATAACATAGGAACCTATTGTGGATAGGTTTCAGAGTTATGAACATACATAATAAGTTTTATTAAACCTTTTTCAGCAAATTTATCTCAGTATTCTATCAAAATCCATATATTTTTTATATTTACATTTATTTGTTAATTCATTACCTTTGCAAGAAGCTTTATTTTCATATTATTTGAAAAAAGAAATTATTTGTTCAAAACTTTGGGACACCACTTTCCTCCGTTACTGAACAAAAATAGTTTTTCTGCTAATTGAAAAGTTTTTACCACATAAAATCACATTTATTTGATTTGCTATATACAAGTCT
>MJUU01007299.1:0-20937 GCA_002080025.1 Modiolus philippinarum
CTGCATGTATTTTGTAGATGTTACTCTTAATTTTACAGCTGCAACACACTGTACAATAATCAAAACCTCAGCTGCGATGGAACGGGTACCGAAAAACAGCTTCATGATAAATGAATGGCAAAATAAAAACAGTATATAATTATTTGACCACTATATATGTAGTATAGGAGGCAATAACGTGACCAACTACTTCGGTACCAACAATATCGACTGTTTGGAGAATGCTGATATAAGTTAGCTGCATGCAAATGCCTTATGATAACATGTATATTTTAATCTATTAACAGGACGGGCGTGGCTTAAAGGTTACAATATTTTGCCGTACTATGAACAATATCTGTTCTTTTGAATTTCATCATGCAAAACAAATAGCAGTATTACAATATTCATATAATAGTAATACATTGGAGATTGATCTTTGAAATCAAAGTTGCAAGAAATACTTCAATGATGGTAGTATATATTTTGCAATGTCTAGACATAAGCGATTAAAAATCTATTGATTTCTAAAATGTTTTAAACAGATTTTCTTAAAACATTGAAGGCATTTACGCTGCTAGATTTCATCAAGAATTTGAAACAGTAAAGGCACCATTGGGTTCAGATACATGTATATGCACATAATGTTTTGCTGAAATCAAAATGCCTAAAAAGTATATAAACAAAAGTGTAAATAACAAAATAAAGATGTTGATTTTTAATTCAGTTTCTGCATAAAAACATTTCGACAACTTATGTCTCTTCAGTGCAGATCATATCAAAACATTTGGAAATCCATTAACCAAAATATGTGGAAAAGCTGATAGAGAATAAATTGCAAATAGGATCTAAACAGTAAACCAAAAACCATCTTAGAACAGAGCTATGCAAGAGGGAGATAATCTGTAACAGGTCTAGATATAGATTTCATACTGAAATGGACATCTCTATTCATTGTTTACCTATTGCATGCATTGAGACATGTATAATATTCAAATGGCTAATCACATGATTCATATAAATTTACATAAATGGAACATGTTTTTGTTTTTGTTTACACAGGAAGGGCCATTTATTCTTGTACATGAACTCCCTCTGTGAAAATCATGCATAGAAAAATAAATTAACATAGGCACCTAATGGGCATCTTTTTAATTATGGGAGAAAAAATTCTGAAACTAATAGTCAGAGTTCGTATGATTGCAACAGATATATGAAAAGAAAAAAATTAAAAAAATAAATTTGGATTTTTAATTTATTTTTTATGTTGGGTCTATAGAAATCAAACGGACAATAGTTTTGGACAAAATTTTGTTAAATTTAAATATGTAAGGGATTACTTGGTCCCTTACAGCAGAATGCACGTGCAAATTTTTTGCAGCAGAATATATTTTGTACAAAATTATATCCTCTATTAAAATCATCTCTGATTATATTTCAAAGGATTTTTTTTTCACGTATTTTTCAACTGTGAAATAATATAAAACTCATAATTTTGAAGAAATTAAATGAAAAAAATATTCACTGTGGATATAATTCAGAAAAAATATTACCAATAGAAAAATCTGAAAAAAATCTTCCTATTAGCGAATTAAAGTACAGAGAAGCGTTTATCAGTCGAGGCAATCAGCAATCAGCTAATATTATGCGATATCGTAATTGTGTTCTCAAATTTCATATTATTTGATTATTTCCCTTTGGCCTATTATAGAAAAATAACATGTCATGCCATCAAGGTAAAATTCATATTGAAATGAAAATGATTGTCTCCCTTTTAAACTATGACAGAAGTTAAAAATTGTGACAAAAAATCTTGAGTACAAATTGTTTATAAATAAATTTATTTAGAACTTTGAACTTAGTGAGTAGGAAACTTTAGAATACAAAATTCAGAGCATGCAAATCTTTGCCATCACTTAAATACTAAAACAAAAACAGCAAATCGCTAATAAAAGAAGGTTCAAACCTATGTACTAACAATATGAATTTACTTAAAGCTTAAAAATTGTTAATCATTTTGATTAGATTACAACATTTTAGAATGGTTTATAACTAATGTTTTATAATCAAACCATATTCCCTGGTATATATCATCAAACGGAAATGTACTTGCGCATGCTACTTTTGAAATAGTCTCGAAGTTTTGAGTGAAATCTGTAATCGGTGTAATTTGCAGCTTGTATTTTGTAGATATTACACTTAATTTCACAGCTCCAACACAATGTACAATAATCAAAACTTTAGCTGCTATGGAACTGCTACCTCCTGTGTTTTTGAAAAACAGCTTCATGATAAATGAATGGCAAAATAAAAACAGTATATAAATGTTTTGCTACTATATATGTAGTATAAGAGGCAATAACCCTATGATACCACGTATTAATATTTATTTAAACAGGATGGGTGTGGCTTAAAGCTTACAATATTTTGCCATAATATTAACGATATCTGTTCCTTTGATTTTCATCACGCGAAATCAAAAATCATATGATAGTAATGGATTTGAGCTTGATCTATGAAATCAAAATTTCAACATATATATTTTGCAAATATGTCTAGACAGAAGATATGAAAAATATACTGATTACTAAAATGTTTTCAAATTTTTAAAAACATTGAAAGAATACGTCGCTAGAATGCATCAAGAATCTGAAACCAAAGAGGCACCATTGGGTGCAGAAATATGCGAGTACTATTTGCCGAAATCAAAATGCTTAACAAGTATATATAGAGAGTGTAAGGGATAACTTGCCCCCTTACAGCAGAATTCCCGTGCATATTTTCTACAGCGGAATGTATTTTGTACAAATAAAAAAACTCTCTATTAAAATCATCTCGGATATATTTCACAGGATTTGTTTTCACGTATTTTTCAACTGTAAAATAATATAGAATATGTAGCCTTCAAGAACTTAAATCAAGAAAATGTTCACTGTGGAAAAAACTTAAAAAATATTACCAATAACAAAACCTGACAAAAATCTTTATTTTAGCGAATAAAAATACAGAGAAGCATTTATCAGTCGGGGCAATTATCAATTTTCCTAATATTATGATATATCATAATTCTGCAATTATCTCTCTTCGGCCAGTCCTACAAAAATGACATGTCATGAGTCATTGCATTGAAATAAAATTTATTGTCTCCCTTTTAACACTATGACAAAAGTTATCAAAGCTCCGACGTTTGTCCAATTTATATGTAATACAGGTAAAAGGAACACTATCTTTGACATAACGCATAGGGTATATTTCGCGGGGTTTTAATTTTTGCGGATGGACTTAAATCGCGACAATAAATTCCACGAATTCTTTATGTATTCCTAGGATATAAATAGGATCTTTGATAATCCGCGAAAATTTAAAACGCTTAAATTTTTGGTATACATTTTCCACTCAATCTGCAAAATTTTTGACCCGCGAAAATATCTCGCAATACGGTTTAACTACGCGAAAGCCACGCCGAATTTCTGAAGTGAGACAGGGGCGTGAATACTGTTTATACTTACACACACTTTGTTATTATCAATTTTATATAGCAACACCGTCACTATTCGATCTCAGAAAGAAACTTGCGCACTATAATTGCGCATGCAAGCAACTTTTTTAAATGGACGTTAATAAGCTTGTCCCTAAAGTCAGGCACGTGTCATTTTTCGGATGGTTTTATAAATTCTACACCCACCTCGTGGCTTTCGAATTCAAAATTGGACGCACATGATTGGATGGAATCTACATTTTTATCTAGAGGCACAGAGACTGAGCCTGTATCGCTCACCTGACAAAATGCTTCTATGCCATGCATGACCAAAAAAGATGTATATTACCAAAGAGGTATAATGTTAAACTATGTTCTCCATTGGTACAAGTGTTTTTTTGTCTGATCCTATTAAAATGAGTAATGTTTGCGTTTGGTTGAGTTTGCTTCAGCTTTTTCAGAGGAGAAGATGAAAATGTGATTGTCCCATAGGTTCCCTGCTTGCGGCCATGTTTTTTATTGTATTGGAGCGAAATGAGTAATCTTTGTGAGGGACATTTAGTACATAGTTTCTGTAAAGTTTGGTTGCAACTGCTTCAACGGTTTCAAAAGAGAAGATGAAAATGTGTTTTCCCATAGTGTCCATTATTAAACTATGTTCCGTGCTGGCAGCCATGTTTTTTCTCTGCTCACAACAAAATGAGCAATCTTTGTTAAAGGATCTTAAGTACATCATTCCTGAAAAGTTTGGTTGAATTTACTTAAGTGGTTACTGAGGACAAGATGAAAATGTGATTTTCCCATAGGGTCCAATGTTAAACCATGTTCCTTGCTTTCGGCCATGTTTTTTGTCGGATCAGAAAGAAATGAGCAATCTTTGTAAAGGACCTTTAGTACATAATTCCTGTAAAGTTTGGTTGAATTTGCTTCAGCAGATTCAGAGAAGAAGATAAAAATGTGATTTTCCCATAGGTCCAATGTTAAACCATGTTCCCTGCTGGCGGCCATGTTTTTTGTCGATTGGAACAAAATGAGCCATCATTGTTAAGGACCTTTAGTACACCATTCCCATAAAGTTTGGTTGAATTTGCTTCAGTGGTTTCAGAGCAGAAGATGAAAATGTGATTTTTCCCATAGGGTCCAATGTAAAACTTAAGTTCCGCGCTGGTGGCCATGTTTTTTGTCAGATCGGAACGAAATGAGCAATCGTTGTTAAGGACCTTTAGTACATAATTCCTGTAAAGTTTGGCTGAATTTGCTTCAGGTGTTTCAGACCAGAAGATGAAAATGTGATTTTTCCCATAGGGTCCAATGTTAAACCATGTTCCGTGCTGGCGGCCATGTTTTTTTGTCGGATCGGAACGAAATGAGCAATCATTGTTAAGGACCTTTAGAACATCATTCCTGTAAAGTTTGGTTGAATTTGCTTCAGTGGTTTCAGAGCAGAAGATGAAAATGTGATTTTTCCCATAGGGTCCAATGTTAAACCATGTTCCACGCTGACGGCCATGTTTTTGTCGGATTGGAACAAAATGATCAAACATTGTAAAGGACCTTCCATACATCATTCCTGTAAAGTTTGGTTGAATTTGCTTCAGCTGTTTCAGAGCAGAAGATGAAAATGTGATTTTCCCATAGGGTCCAATGTTAAACCATGTTCCGTGCTGGTGGCCATGTTTTTTGTCGGATTGGAAGGAAATGAGCAATCATTGTTAAGGACCTTTAGTACATCATTCCTGTAAAGTTTGGTTGAATTTGCTTCAGTGGTTTTAGAGCAGAAAATGAAAATGTGATTTTTTCCCATAGAGTCCAATGTTAAACCTAATTCCGCGCTACCGGCCATGTTTTTTGTCGGATCGGAATGAAATGAGCAACTTTGTAAAAGACCTTCCATACCTCACTCCTGTAAAGTTTGGTTGAATTTGCTTCAGTGGTTTCAGAGCAGGAGATGAAAATGTGATTTTTCCAATAGGGTCCAATGTTAAACCATGTTCCGTGCTGGCGGCCATGTTTTTTGTCGGATCGGAACGATATGAGCAATCTTTGTAAAGGACCTTTTACACATCATTCCTGTAAAGTTTGGTTGAATTTGCTTGAGTGGTTTCAGAGGAGAAGATGAAAATGTGAAAAGTTTAACGGACGTACGACGGACGACGGACGGCGGACGCCAAGTGATGGCAATAGCTAACACTGACCCTTTGGGTCAGGTGAGCTAAAAACTGTTTGTCATATTATGGATGACAGTCTCTTCTAAGTAAGTTTTTTTTTATTATTATAAGGATAAATTCCCTACCCCTTTCAATTTCACCTTTCTTTTCCGATGCCAACTGAATGTCCATGCTTGTGCGGGATGAATAAATACAGAACCTTTCTTCCTGCACGTTAAAGAACCGGTGTAGCAAGCTCTTTTTGAGTGTTCCGTGATTGGCTAAAAGGATAAATTCCCTACCCCTTTCGATTTCACCTTTCTTTTCCGATACCAACTGAATGTCCATGGTTGTGCGGGATGAATAAATACAGAACCTTTCTTCCTGCACGTTAAAGAACCGGTGTAGTAAGCTCTTTTTGAGTGTTCCGTGATTGGCTAAAAGGATAAATTCCCTACCTCTTTCGATTTCACCTTTCTTTTCCGATGCCAATCAGAACTTCCCGTCCCATGGTCCTTTCTATACCCCAAAGTAATTGTTTATTGACAAACTTGTTCTCGTCTTGATATAGCTGAAATATTGCTGAGTAGGCGTTAAACAATATTCAGTCAATCAATCCAATAGTATTATAAAACACATGATACCTTCAAATCCATCCCATTTCAAATGAACAAAAAACCTTTCATTTTTTTCGCCAAATTTCTTCACCTGTTGGGTAGAAAGTATTAGTAATTAAGGTGGTAGAAATGTTTTATGAAGAGGTTCTAGCATTCGAACAAAATAAAAGATCTGGATATCTTTCACTCGTGAAACGTCTTTTACCCTCGTTTCACTCGGGAAAAGACGAAATTTCTAACAATCGTGGTAGATATTCTTTATCTAAAATATGTACTTACATTTGTATTATTCCTATCATACGGCAAAATCACGACCACTTTTTATGCCCCCAGATCGAGGATCGGTGGGCATATTTTGTCCTGTCTGTGTATCTGTGTGTGTGTCTGTCTGTTTGTCCGAAACTTTAACCTTGGCTATAACTTTTGAACTATGTAAGATAGACTTTTCATACTTAGCAAGTTTATAGGTCTAGTCAAGCGGAACATAATGTGCAAACAAAAATAGGTGAGGTCAAAGGTCAAAGTCACAGAGGTCAAAAGGGGTGAAATTGGCCGTTTTCACATATTTGACCGTAGAATCCTTATTATTTATCCTATTTAGACGGGGATTGTTTATGTTATTGCCAATACAATTGCGCAACTGTAGTATTCGACAGATTTGAGGTAGGATTTGCGGTTTTTGAGAAACAAGAGACCCAAAGGGGGTCAAATGGAAAAAATGAATTTTAACATTTTTTTTTCTTGATGCTGCAGTATTTTTTCGTAGGTTTCTTAAAGCATGTTTAAACAGGTACATTTAACAATTAAAACCATTCAAATCAACAAGAGGCCCAACCGGGGTTCATCTGTTTCAGAATAAAGGGATTGAATTGGGTGTTTCTATGGTAATACACAACATTTGAACTATGCAAGATAGACTTTTAATATTTGGCAAGTGTATAGGTCTTGTCAAGGGGAACGTAAATATGCAAATAAATTAAAAAAAAAATAGATTGAAGGTCAAGGTCACAGAGGTCAAAAGGAGTAAAATCGGGTATTTTCATATATTTTACTGTAGAATCTGGGGGCATATGTAGTGTTTCGCAAACACATCTTGTTTATATGAGGTAATGAATTATTCATGCCTTTGATGACGTCACAACATGTAATTCTAGAATCAACTTTCGAGACATCAACATCCCATTAGGGTCAAAAGGTTGAACGTCCATTAATAAAGGCCACTTTGAAGAGGGTTGAGGGTATGTGCTCTTTGACACCCCCCGCTTGATTCGCCACTGTCAATTTACAATGATAACATCAGGTATATCGACGATATCCTTGCTATTGACAAGCTCCAGTTTATATACGCCCGTATTTGACGGGACGTATTATGGTTTATCGGTGTCTGTCTGTCCGTCCGTCCACATGTGCTCTAACTGGAGAACGCTATGACCATTTTTCTTATACTTTGCATAAAATGGCACTTTCTGTCCACTCATTGCACTATAACTTGAGAATGCTCTGATCATTTCCATTTCAGAGTTATTGAACTTTGATTTTTTTGAAAATTAGTAAATTTAGTCTTTCTTACCGAAACCGTTGATATTTATTTTATGAGAGCACTACCCCAAAACCGTATATACTATTCATTACTTAAGATTAGATGAAGTGATCGATACATATGAGAAGTCCTCTTGGGTGGTGCTCTGCCCCGCCAAGACCATTTGGGAATGATATACTATCTTGAAAACGGTTGAGATCCCCATCCCTTCACCATACATATTTTGGTTACTCATGACAAGAGAAATAGATTGACATTGCTAGAGGTCCTCTGGGGTATTGCCCCAATCCTTTCATTTCAAGATGGATATATTTTTATGGAAATGATTGAGGTCCCTACCCCTAAGCCATATATATTTTGATAACGCATGACAATTTGAATTGATTTTTGCATACAATAGTTCTCTTGCAGTGGTACCCCATCCCCTCATTTAAAGAATGATATATTATCTTGGAAATGATCCCAGTCCCAAAACCATGTGTATTTATATAAATCATGATTACATGAATTGATTGACAACTAACAAAAGACCCTGGGGTGGTGCCCATCCTCGAGATCCCCACCCTCAACCATATATATTTTATTGCTCATTATAAGATGATTCAATACATACCAGAAGTCCTCTGCATGATGGTGCTTCACCAACCATTTTTAGAATGATAAATTATTTTGGGAACATTTGAGATGCCCACTGGTAAGCCATATATATGTCTCTAGTCCTTATTATTGTTATCATATGCCTCTTTCATCGAGTTAGATCAGATGGAGTTATTAGTTCCAAGCAAAAATTTGCTTTAAAGTGGGGACGGGCGTACCATGAGATCTTGGTGCAGTTGTTTATTAGACTATGTCGACCTCATTTACCCACAGGAACTGACCCTAAATAAAACAACAATAATCCTAAATACGGTCCTTTTCTCGATCTTACTATCATCGAAGACTATAGTCAGTGGCGGATTTAGAGGGGATGGGGGTGGCCATCCCCCCCCCGTTGGGCTGAAAAATATTTAAATTTTCTAGGTTTTTTTAAAAAAAAAAAAGAAATGAGTTCCGGGCCCCGTTTTGAAAAGCATATGCCCCCCTCCCCCTTTGGCAGAAAGTCTGGATCCGCCACTGATACTAAAATTAAAATCTAAAATTTATGATAAAAAGGATGGTTTTGATTTCACCTAACTAATTTCTCCTTTCTCGACGGCGCCATCATACGATGTGTATATATCTCAACTAGTACGATTCGCACGTTTCTACGAACGTGACCTAACCATTACACCCAAACGTTTACAACAAGGTTACAGATTTCATAAATTGCTAAACACTTCTAAGAAGTTTAAAAGAAGATATGGACATTTGATATCTTAATATTGTGTAACTCGTAAACAGCTTTTTACTGAGGACATGTTAAGGAAATGTTGCTGAAAAATGTCAACAGCTGATAAAAAATCTAGAAAAACTTGGACTTTACGTAATAGGGGATATTGACGGTAAATCTTTCAGTTAAATTGCGGGTTAATACTCGGTTTTTGAGCATCCTTTTTGATTGATTGATTGATTGATATGGGGTTTAACGTCACTTTCAGCAGTATTTCGGCTATTTCATGACGGTCAGTTAAAGTGGTGGAGAAAGCCGGGGTGCCCTGAGAGAACCACCTACCATTAACAGATAACATACCTTATCACTTACAATTGTAAGTCGAGTGCATCCTTTTTTGCAATGTACAAAGAGGGGCGCAAACTCACACTGCAGTGTTGTTCAATAAACCCAACAGTTCTCGCCACAATATAGCTGAAATATTGCTGAAGTTGGCGTAAAACATCAATCAATCAATCAATCAATCACACTGCAGTGGTGATAGTCTACAGCGGTTGTATAGGTGGTAGAACTGCCCTAACCACTCATCCTAACCTCATTCTTTTAGAAACTCCTCAAACACATAGAAACAAGCAGTTCTAATTGCTATATATATAGAAACAAAAATTCTCATTTCAGAACGCCCCAATAACGACAACAACAACCATGGCAGTAACCAGGAAACACAAGTGTAAAATTTGTCGCTTTTGAAAAATAAAAAAAAAGACAAACTCGTGTGAAACAATTGGACAATTTGAATCGAATAATTGCAATATTTTTTCTCTGTCAGCTTTAAACATATTTCGGGGTATTGATTTCCAAATGTTTGATTTGATCTGCACTGAAGAGACATAAGTTGTCGAAATGGCTCTATGCAGAAACCAATTTAAGAGTAAACTTCGGTATTTTTTTTATTAACAAACATTTAGTTTACTGCTAATAGTCTCTTGTGATTTTATGTTTATGTCCGTATATTTAGTTCTTTCAGTTTCATTTTTCACAATTGACTCAGTCCTGTTGCCAACTGAATTTTACTGTTGTACGATTGTTTTTTGATTTATCACATTGGCTATAGGGGGAAAGTTTGGGCCCAATAAAACTAGTTTAACCCCGCCGCAGCAGGTTTTCGCCTGTCCTAAGTCAGGAAATTTATTAAGCCTTTGTGTGTCTTGTCTTTTTTCTAGTTAGTTTACTTTATGTCTATAGTAGTCTGGGATGATGTTTATTTCGCTGAACTCGATTACACTTTATTCAGGGGCCGACTCCGACCTGCCGTTGGGTGTGGGGTTTTCTCAGCGATCATTGAAGATCTTATGGTGGCTTTGAGTTGTTATTACTCCCGTTTGGGTAGTTGTCTCTTTGACACATTCCCCGTTTCCCTTCTTTTTTCTATTGTTCGTTTCATCATTGCCAGTAAAGAGCAAAGAGAGGACTAAACAAGCCCTATTTTCTTCATTATGTTTTGATCTTTAATATGACACAGGTGCAGCCTGAACNCCCCCCCCCCCCCCCCCCCCCCAAAAAAAAAAAAAAATATACCCTAGATAAATTATATGACCTTACATCGAATTTAAAGTGGCCCTAACTCGACTCCGTATGTTTGTCCAGTTCAATAGTTAAAATTTTGATATCAAATAAGTTCTTTTTAATACTGTAAAATATATGAACCTCAGTTTTTTTGTCTTCTTTTGTTATTCTGTTTTACTATCATTATTAGCATAATAATCATTTATCATAACAGAACTACAGCAAAACCTGCTCGAGAGACCACCTGTTTAAAGATACCAACCTGAGACCACTTAAAATTTACACTTCATAGCAAAATTATTTGAAATTGACCTCTATTAAGAGACCACTTGTCTAAAAAAGATCACTTTTTCCTACTCTCTTGAGTGGTCTCTTAAAACGGTTTCACTGTATATGTCTTTTAATATCAAGTAGAATCACTACGATTTTTACATTAGACAGGATTTGTGGAAATTCCTTTATTTTTGACCTAAACAAATTCGTTACTAGAAAGTCCCAATCTCATTAACACCTCAATAACAGCCTCCACCAAAGTTCATATTTAGTTATGCTGGATATCATCACTTAAGCCTCTAATTCAATATGTAATAACACATTGCTTTCATTCCGGAAATTCCGCCCCCGTACCCTGTTTAATACGCATCCCTATAAGCATATCCTACCTTTAAAAATCAATTACATTTATACCTGCTCTGTTTATTCTAAAATGCATGAAATAAATTCCACTGAAAATTATATCCAATAATATTAGCTCATATTTCACGACTCCCACATATTTCATCAGTTCAAGCTACTTCCGCGTGCCACAGTACATTAAGTTCCTTGATTTATGTAGTTGTCGGTCCTTGAAGTGACTTTATATATTTCCGGTGTAGCAGACATTTGTTGATTTCATTTGACGAATGCAATTTTTCCGTAATTGGTCATTCCAGGTATAAGACAGCCAAGTTGAGACGAGCTCACGTGCACTCGTCTCACCTCAGTACATAGCTAATGGTAAATGGCTGTTTATTTTTATGAATCAACTGCAGTATTTATAACAAAACATTACAAAAACGTCACGTCACAGTGGAAAGTATGTTAAGATACTTTGCTTCTACAACAAAGGTTTCGGGAGACATTGAAAATCATATTTTACAGAAGAAATAGCTCATACTTCCTTTCGATCAAAATCAAAGATTGGTATATCGGTAAACTTTTCGTCTTATTCTCTCGTTTCGATGCGCTTCACTCGAGAGAAAAGGAGAATTTCTTACATTCATGAAAGAAATACCGATATGCTCTCGTGTAAAAAGCTATTATTCTTTCAATTATTTCAGCAATATGACATTGTAAAAATTTGTGAAAGTTTACATTTTTTACTTACCAAATTCTGTTCCATTCCGTAAAATTTCCGGATATTCCATAGGGGGCCAACAACGGCAGTAGAATACCGAAGGAGCAAGGGAAGCGATGACCACATAAATCGAAATCCAAA
This sequence comes from Modiolus philippinarum, assembly GCA_002080025.1. NCBI lineage: Eukaryota > Metazoa > Mollusca > Bivalvia > Mytilida > Modiolidae > Modiolus > Modiolus philippinarum. The sequence continues at coordinate 12,114 of MJUU01007299.1, forward strand.
GATATGGCAAAAATGGCAACGGAGAAAAACAAAGATAAAACAAGGACGCGAGACAGCTACAATGCACTGAAATAAACAAAAACGACATTCAGAACTAAGGGACTCGTAGTGTTAACTCCCATGAAAACCGGGAGTGACATCAGGTGCTCCGGAAGGGTAAGCATGTCCTGCTCCGCTAGCGCCACCCGTCACACTATCAGTTAGTCAATATTAATCCAGGGTTGAGTCAAAACCGGTTATGTCAAATCCGTGAAAACGTTAAATCTGGTTGAAAATGTCCGTTTTCATTTTGGACAGAGACACGTCATATCTGTCAATGATGTCATGGTGAAGGCGATAGAATTTCTGAAGGGATGAAAGCAACAAAGGCTGAACAAATCCCTGACTAAGTAACTTTTGAGACAGTGTTTTTGCTCTATTAAAGAAAATCGCTGTATAAACTATATGGTCGACAGTAACGAATCAACTGCGAAATGTACACTCCATAGTCTGGAGAGGTAGGTATATTGCTGCTCAGAAAGGGAAAATTCAAAATTGGGAAGTTAAAATCATCACGTTTGTCATATAGCTTAGATTTCAAACGTCCATCTTCATCAATATATATATAAAGATCTAAGTACGAAGCTGAAGTAGGTGTATTAGTAGCCTCTTTAATTTCAAGCTCATTGGGATAGATCTGGTGTAAATATTCCTTGAATTTTGGATTGTTAAGAGAAAGTACATCGTCTATGTAGCGGAAGCTGAAATTAAAGGACTAGGCTATTTTTTTTCTGTGTTCGCTTTTGGAAATACTTGGCTTTATACGAGAAAAGAAAGAATTCAGCAAAAAGTGGCGCGCACTTAGTTCCCATGGGAATCCCAACTGTCTGTTAAAAAACGCGACCTCAAAATTCGACAAAAAACATTATTATCTATTAAAAATTCCAACATCTAGATTACGTCATTCTCCGTGTGCTTCTTGTTTAACTCAGTGTGGTTCTTTACAAAATATGTTTTGTCTTTCCCTACTACTAAGTAAGTGTATCTGCGTTCTCCGTTTTTAGTTCAGAAACATTGATGTATCAAATCCGAAATTATTGTTTTCAATTTATTGTGTGGCAGAGTAGTATAAAGAGTAGAAAAATCAAAAGTTTGTATTCTGTGGCAATGGGTAAGACTGCTAGAGGATAGCTCTTCAAGCAGATCTTTAGAATTTTTTAGAATCTACATCTGATTGAAGCCGCTCGTGGAGTAGACTTTATCACAGTACTAGTAACTTTTTAGATCATCTCTGACTGCGGTCAATAAAGTAGTGAGGAGCCTAGAAAGTGATTTAGTGGTGCATCTGAAAGACCCCGCAATAAATCGCTGTTTGTATGGGTTCTTATGAGGTTTAGGGACCCAATAGATGAAGGGAAGCTGATTGTTTTCATCACCAGCTGTGATGCCAAAGCTTGTCAAAACAGAGTTGTGATTTTCAATAATCTCCTCCCTTGATTGTTGTAGGAGTATAAGTTGGATTTCCCGATGAACTATCAATTCCCATCTCCTAAACCAGACAGTCAAGATAGTGTTTCTTAAACACGAACAGTATGTTGTTAGAAGCTTTGTCTGCAGGGACAATGACGTCAACAAAAGTCAGCCAGCGTCAATCACGTCTGCCATCCATAATGAGTAAAGGGAATAGATTCTAACATGCTTTAATCTTTAAGGACTTGTTATTTAGAAAAGCTGAGGCGAATCAATTGTTTTATCCATGGGTTACATTTTCAACCAACTTATTTTATCCCAAAAGAAAGGGACATGAATTCCCCCTGTTTAGCCCAGCTTAGATCGGCAACCAATTTTCAATCAGGTAAGGGTAAAAAGGGTGCAGGGAAAGTAAGAATAGGGTGTATTCGGTCAAATATACAACAGGATCACATTATGTAGGTGTTCACATTTTGAAAAGGGGTGTAAGGTGAGACATAATAATTTTTTGTAGTATTATTACTTAAGAATTTGAGTAAAGGTCATTGGATACTTTTAATAGGAAATTCTAAATGTTCGATGGAAAAATATAAGCCCTGTACAATGCTACGGATGTAGGTTACAATAAACCATTAGATGATATGGGCGCATCCATTTTATGAAGAGAAGATGCAATGGAGATTTCAAAACATGGCTTGCTGTGATTGGTTGTTAATAAATGTGAATTGCGTGGTTTATCTGAAACTACTATAACATGGTAATGTTTGCAAAATAATGTATTCTTTTTATTCTTGATCTGCCATATATGGGAATGTTTATTTCAATGGTTATATTTGGCGGTGATTTTGTGCGAAATTGACGGTGGTCACTAAAAACCGAAAATTACAATGAGAAAAGCAATGGGAAGCCCCTGTTTTTTTCTTGCCGAAAGTTTTGTCGGGTAATGAAGTTCAGTAATTAAAGATGTCTGGGATGAAAATTTCTTTGGTGAATTTTGTAGACCAGGATTCGTTACTATTGTCGCCTATGGGAAAATTAATGGTTTATTGTAACCTATATCAAAGGTGAATTTTTTAAGATTTTTGTCAGAATCTGTCAATTTTGCTATCAAATTACTTCATTTGTCATAGAAATTGAAATTCCTGCAATAAAACTCTTGCAAATACTATGACGTCACAACTATAGTCTATTTCATTATATAGGTATTCCGAAATACGCATTTGGGGTAGGGTGTTTCGGTCGACCGTAGATCTGCTACGTCTGCATCAATGTGGTCAAAACGGGATGATTTGTGTTGAGTTATGATAAAAGAAGCATAATTGGTCAATTTTTATACACTGCAGTCCTTTGTCGAAGCAGTAGGGGCCAAATCTGGTCCCTTGATTTTGGCCAAAATGTACGATAAAACTGTGTTGAGAAACCTTTAATGCCGCAGTATATAGGAAATATTTTAATAAAATATGTTTGTGATGAATTTGTAGTATAATGCTGTATTTCATGGTTTAATGCCTCAAAATCCCTGAATTACTGGTATTCTGTTGCTATAGTCTATTTCAAATTTGTAGTTTTTGAGAAAACTGCCAAAATTAATATTTTGTTTTCCAAATATGGCTAGGCAATAAAACAACTGACCAACTTTGTCATCAACATAGATGGGCTTATACCCCCAATGTACTTTGACAGCACAAAAATTAATTTCTGCCTGCATATGAAAGAAATGTACCGTAATATCTCTAAAAAAATTAAACTTTTTTGGTCCTTTTCAGACTGGGGGTGGCATGCGAAAAACAAAGCTGTACTAATAACGATGCATGATACGCTCATGATGTTTTTCACATAAAATGCTTAATTGCCTAGGAAACTAACAACACAAAATTTGCCACTTTCTGAAATCGATGTTGTACCGTATAGGTTACAATAAACCATTAGATGATATGGGCGCATCCATTTTATGAAGAGAAGATGCAATGGAGATTTCAAAACATGGCTTGCTGTGATTGGTTGTTAATAAATGTGAATTGCGTGGTTTATCTGAAACTACTATAACATGGTAATGTTTGCAAAATAATGTATTCTTTTTATTCTTGATCTGCCATATATGGGAATGTTTATTTCAATGGTTATATTTGGCGGTGATTTTGTGCGAAATTGACGGTGGTCACTAAAAACCGAAAATTACGATGAGAAAAGCAATGGGAAGCCCCTGTTTTTTTCTTGCCGAAAGTTTTGTCGGGTAATGAAGTTCAGTAATTAAAGATGTCTGGGATGAAAATTTCTTTGGTGAATTTTGTAGACCAGGATTCGTTACTATTGTCGCCTATGGGAAAATTAATGGTTTATTGTAACCTGTAGTTGCAACCTGTCGCCATCTTTTATTTACGTTCTCAAGGCAAGCTCGAGTGATATTGTCTGAAAAAAATATTCCGTTCTGTAAATATTTTTTTTTCTATATAAATATGCATCAAAGTGAAATTATTTATAAAATAAGGTGGCAATAAAAGGCTAAATTGCGTAAAATATTTAAGGGTTTACAAAATAGTTTACTGCGCATCCCTGTTGCCCGAATGTTTAAGTGTTTCGGCCGCAGAGTTTGAGTGATTCCAAGATGCTAACATTTCTACCATTGACGCTCCCTTCGGGAATGGATTAAGTACTTTTTATTTTATATTTGGGGAAAGCTGGGACTAATATATTAGTCCCAGGGGAAAGTGACTGTGACTGTTGACAATAACGAAGATTTTTACATTTTGAAGTTTTACACAACTCTGGATTTAAGAAAGGATAAATAACAAAGTTTGTTTGTGGATCAGGCTATTAAGTAATTTTCATTACTTATTCCAATTAAAAGGGAAAAATCTGAGGATGCTTAATTTAGTCTACTGCTTCAGGGCATTTTGGGGCAAGTTAATCAAAAACTGGACGGAAGTTTTTTCAACTTGAAAAGGTTTATTCTTATAGTACAAGTATCTTTTCTAAAGGCAAGATCATTCAATTGTTGACCATTCATTTTTGCTATGTATATATAACATTTTGTTTGTAACATCATTAACTTACTAATGTAATTTCTCGAATTTTTGTTTAAAAGTCCAAAAATGATAATGGTCATATTCAGTGGTAATTCTAGTCCTGTTTGTGTTCTGCTCCTCTGAATTAAATTTTCCCATAAATCAATTACTTTGGGACAAGACCAGAATATGTGTTCAATTGTTTTTATTTCATGATTACAGAAGTCACATTTGTTACTTTGTTTTACCTTTATCTTATTTAAAAGTTAATTTGTTCCTAAAATTCTATGGCTTTTTCTGTATCGTAGCCATTGTAATTTGGAGTTTTTTTGTTGTTTATATTTTTTTCCATTCGAATTTTTATTATTCATAATTCCCCAATTTTCTTCAGAGGTTAATGTAGCATTCTCCTTCTTTGGAATTTTATACATGGCCTTAGAACCCTTTGGTGATTTGATAAATATTCAGATACAATAAGGCAAAATTGGTCCAATACCTTTTGACAATGGCAAAGTTTTCACGTACTTTTTAACTGAAGCAATCAGTCCATTGTAAGTTAGAAAGTTTATTTTTATATTATAAATATTCTGAAATTCTTCTAAATTGTGGAAATTTCCCTCTTCATTTAGTAAGTCATTTATAAGCCAAACCCTCTTTTCCGCCCATGATTTATAAAAAAAAAACACTTTTATGTCCAATTGTAATTTTTTTATTATGCCAGATATTACAACAGACTAGGTCTTTTTCATCTGAAGTATTTTGGTGTGCTCGCAAGTCAATCCAGGCTTCAAAAACTTCATTCCAAAACTTGTTTTTAGTTCCCCTTTTTGGCCCATTCTAGATCAGTTCATTTAAATCAAGTTTTTCTAAATGCATATCCAAGTGAGTTTGAGACCTTGTATGTATTTAAATATATCCAACATCTTTAGACCACTATTTTCATATAGTTGACATAGAACTTTTAAAATTTGTTGACTTATTGTAACTCGTTATGGTGCAAGATTTTTCAATACCTTGATTTATTTTTCTATAGATGTAAGTAATATAAACAAGTAACAATATTGTTTAACGAGAGGATATTGTTTAACGAGAGCCTTTTCTGCCAAACAGTACAATGGCTAACATAGAAGAACTCGATGTTAAAGGGTCTCATTTTTTACGCATTTGATATACCTCTGCCTAATAACTAATTCCCCTGCTGGTATCTTTTTTGTGATATGCCGATCTACAGGGCAGGGCACCTTTTTGAAGGAAAACATCCATCATATTTTGAGACTAGGTTTGGTTCTTAATTGCTAGTAGTTTCAAAGGAGATCTAAAAAAGTATCTTCCATAGAGTCAAATGTTAAACTATATATTGTCCACACATGGGGCTATCTATCATGAGATGGAAAGCTGCTAAAAACAATATAAAACACCATTCTCAAGAAAATTGTGGCTAAGTTTGTTTATAAATGATTCGGTTGTTATAGTGAAGATTTTCACAGAATTATGTTCCAATGTTAAACCATGTTCCCCGCTGGCAGTCATTTTTGATGGTATGCAGGACATGCAAAACTTAAATTTTTGAAAGGACACCAACCAAGAATATCATTGGTAAAAAGTGTAGTTCCAAAAGGCACAGAAGATCTTTGAACGGTTTCCCAGAAGGCGCAATATTGAAATACATTTCCGAATGGCAGCCACGAATTGGTTTTGGACCTGACAGATAGCGTTTTGAAAAAAAATACCTCTAGAGTAATTTGACCATTTTGGTAATTTCAGAGAAGATATTGGAATGAAAAGTTTACAACGGATACCCGAACGACGACTCGCGTCAAGTGGTTCCGAATTATTACCTTGATTCTCAGGTGAGCTTAAAGGGTGCAATATTGCAATGTGAAAACAAATTGCAACCATTCATTTTTCTAAGTAGAAAATGTATTAAAACATTTGCATTTTGCTATAAGTTAGAAACGAGAAGTCTCTCTTGGATTTCGTGTCAAGACGTCCACTTTGGTACTTAGCTAATGGTAAGAAACCTGAAATGAGAAAAATTCATGGTATTTTATAGATTTTTCATGAACTCGAATAGTAAAGGTCGGCTTAAAATCATTGATAAAATTAAACTAAAACTTTCAACTTCACGGTCATTAGAAGTGCAATACAATTAAACATGTACCATGTAGTATTTTAACATTTACCTACTTTGAAAAGTAAAAAACACAATGTCTGAAAGTGAATTTTGGAAGGATCCTATGATAGTTATTTGTTTCAACTAACCTTCACAATACTTAGAAGCTACAGTATTCACTTTTCTCTAATGATATGTCAAGTTTAAACCGGTTTCGACCCGTTAGATAAATGTTCATATTCAGCGTATGTTGAATAAAGCCCCGTGCTATTACCCGCCAAATCTATTCGGAATACAATTCTCGGTGTTTATCATGTATCATTAGAGAAAAAGATTACACCACTTTATCCCGATTATTACCATATTTTATCCACTCTCGATAGTTAAATTAAAAAATAATATGCTCGGCAAGCCTTGCAATTAAAATTTTAAAATTTAACTATCTCTAGTGTATAAAATATGGTAATGAACGGAATCTATATATCATTTATGGCCGTGATACAGCATAATCATGAATGTCTTGGCCAGTCTGAAAACTACAAACATTGAGTTTCTCTCTCCAGGAAAACAAATTGTCTGAATTCAAATTATGTGCCGAAAAATAAAAGATGCACTTATCTTTATTGTGTGTGTTAACACTTCGACAAAGCGAAGTCTAAATAAAATACTAAATTGTATCATAATGACAATTTTACACAGCCAAAGAGATCACTACTCTTCGTATCGTACAACACGTAACTAGGGGGGGGGGGGTTATAACAAAGTTACCGAGCGGAGTTGTCAAGAGCCGAGGTCTATGAGACAAAAAGAAACATCAGGTTGAATCCAGCGAAAAAAAAGACATCAACAGCAATTACATTTTCTTTAATTTGCACTCATTTGTCATCAATTTGCATTGTCTATCTTGAATAGAGTCATCAGACAAAGTTAACCTTGATCAAAAACTTTGACAGAAAGACGTCAATGAAAAAGCAACCCATTCTATTTTTCTTGAAACTTTGATGGACTGAAACGGGAATTAACCAATCAAAGAGTAAATTTGAAATGATGCAACTTTTGTTTTGTTTTGTTTACAAAACAAAATCACATGGTATAAAATCTAGAAATAACTTGTTATCGCGCAAATGTCGATTTAAGCAATTGCCATGATCAAATAAGTTTTGAAAAGATTTTTTTAACTTTACCCGGTACCCATGGTGGAGTTCTTCAGCAAAACCGGAGAAGATATTTTTTTTTGTCCTTATAATCATCCATGTTAACCCTAGACAAGAAATGGCATCATTTGTTTCCTTTGCAAGTCTTTCGGTTTTTTCCTTGACCAAGACAAAAACAGCTTTCACCAAGAAAACACGTTTACATTTCTGTGACCAAGTTTTTGGTGAAACTTGAGAGTGTCAACAGAGCTTAACACCTCCGGCACATGTATGAGGAAAGATGTTTGTTTGGACTTGGTTTTCTTTTCGGCGTATATGTATTCTCACCTCTTTTTCACAAACGTAAATTAAATTCCACAGGCACTTAGCATCATGCCAAACCCCACTTTTGTCGGCTTCCATCATCACACAGTCTTCTTCTCCTGAGGAATTATTTGGCTCCGGTGGAACAAAGGATAGATCCCACTTCGTGTAAGACATTATTGTATTGTCTGATACCCAAATCCATTGTTCGTTTGCTTTGTTTCCTCCTATCCAAAACACATCTTCAAAAACATGTTTAAACTTACACCCAGCGAACAAAATAATCAAACATTAGAATAAAGACTTATATATTATTTATTGATTATGACAGCAACATCGTTGTCGCTTTTTTAAGAAAAAAATCAACATTTTATTACATGCATGTTGTGAACAAATTCATTAGAGTTATAAGGTTTATGATAATGTATTTTTATCATTTTTTAAAACTTGCAATATCTAAAATTTACAAAATTTTGCTTAAAAATAAGGAGTGCCCCCCACGCATAGCTCTGTCCTTAGCTGAATTTTGGCTTTTCTATTCAGATCATATTGGCAATATGTGCTCTAACAGCTTTTTCGAGTATTTCGGTTGATGGACTTCCAAATGATTTAATTTGTTCTGCAGTGAAGAGACATAAGTTGCCGAAATGCGCATATGCAGAAGTAAAATTGATAGTAACTTCGGTGTTTGTATTTTTTAGGAGGGCATGTTTAATTTTCAAATATAATTAACTGTGGCAGAAAAACATGAGGATTAAATCTGAAATGTATATAAAAAGTGCACTAAGGGGTCAGCAAAG